>CM028355.1:48017265-48187607 GCA_016618105.1 Dendrobium huoshanense | reverse complement strand
TCATAAGTCCACCAAGGTTAGTGCGATATATTCTCTGAGCTCACCCTGCTGGGATAAAGTAAACATCCTTGGGCGTCCTCACTGAAGCATGGATAGGTCCTTGAAATAGATGCTTGAGCTCTTACATATGGTGTTTTTGTTTTTCCTTGATGTTTGTATTCAGCAAATGTAACTCATATATTTAATTTCTGGTCGATCACTCACTATCCAAGAAGAACATGAATTACAATGTTATATAAGCTTTATGCTGTGAACGTTTTGTTGTTTTGATAGTGCATAGGATAGTCATTTTCTGGTAAAATTAACATCAGCAAGAATACTGCCAAGAATTTTTTGCCTCATTAAAAATATTTGTTGTTCCTTAAAAGGAATTATTGACCTTTTGTTTCTCCCTCGTGATTATACTTGAACTTTTGAACCAGAAGTCTAGATATATTTTTGGTTGGTGTTTTCTAAGGTTTTTGCATATTAATTTCTAAAAACTGTCCTTATCGATCCTAAGCCTAATTAGAAAGGTTGACAATTTATGTTAGGTCACAACCAACATTAAAACTTGCATGAAATTTTTTTTTTGGGGAAAATTGCAGGAAAATTTAATGAATTAAATTCAAATTTAAATTGTATGTTAAGTTATGAAAGTGCTTAAAAATTGGACTTAATTATCTCCATACCATCTATATATTATGATTAATTTCTCATGTTCATCATCATCATCATCATCAACACAACCCTATACCTTCTCCAAGGGGCCTCCTTCTTGAGCCCTCCTTCACCTATCATTAGCCTTAGTTATATTAGCTATATCATGTGCTGAATTTCCTTTATGCATTATTATTTATGTGTGCAGAACGTGTTTTAATATTCAGTGTCAACTTTTATCCATGATCTTATCACCCAACCTGTGCTCAACTTCTCAGCTCATTGTTGTTCGTAGTTTGAATATATTTATGAATAATTAAAACATGATAACGAATGGTTAACAGGAAAGGCTGATTATGGCAGTGGACTTTGGACTATATGTCTATTCTAAAATATGAAGTAGTCCAATTGGAAGGGAGTTGCATAGCATTTTTTTAAAGTTGAGATTATAGATAAGACTATGAGAAGAACAAAATATGTCTATTCTTAGAGCTGAGGATTCATGTAGATCTAAAAAGACTTGGTTAGAAAATATTAGAAATGATATTTTTTTATTAGATTTAAATGAGAATTAAACTTTTTAACATGACACAATGGTGAAAAAGGATTCATGTAGCCAACCCCACATAGTGGGACAAAGACTGTTGTTGTTGTTGTTAGAGCTGAGGACAGAATACCAGTGTTATAAACATTATTTTTGGAAATTAAGATATGAATGCATTAATTGCTAAGTTTCTCCCATTACGGGACATATTTAAGGCATTAGTGTGGTGTTTGAGCTTGGAGGTTTTTATGCTTACATGGGTCTATGTAGAAATAAAATGAAAATAATTGTGTAATAGTGCATTAAGTTCTCAGAAATGCACGATTTTGGAGGATTCATGCACAACCTTACCTTTTCAGACACAGATTTGCTTTGTGATTCAATTCGATGCCTTCACAAGACATTGCTTAACAAAAATCTTAAGCTTAAGGCATCATGCAACTCAGATGGCACTTGCAACACAAACATAGTTTTCAGAAATAGCAGTTCATAGCTTATTATTCTGATTAGAATATTGTCGCAATTATGAACTTGTTCCGGTAAAATAAGAATTAATGGGAAGTGGATTGTTTTTACTATTTCTCTGCACTCTTTAGCGCCTAATGATTTTTGTGTCCAGTTTCTTTCAGCTTAGCTTGCCCTCACATGCAGGAGATTCCATACTTTCAGCTGAAGGTTATATATCAATATTTGTAGATGACTTTTATGTTTATTGCATGTTTCAGTATCATTAAAAAATATAATTTACAACATTATCTTCGTGTTTGTTCAAAAAAATTGTTTGTTTGCAAATGCCATCCTTTGATATTTTGCCTAGATCGGTGAGGTTTGATGAAAGGGTTGGTAATATAAAAGGGTACTGTTAGAGAAATGATGAATCGTTGAATATCTTGACCTGCTTGGTTGTGTGTGCTTTGAATATTATTCGAAGTTGTTTTGGGCTGAATGCATTTTGAAAAGAAAAAAAAATGTTTTAATTCTTGCGACTTTTTTCTTTACCATCTGAATTACTTCTCATGGCTCATGCAGATGCTGGAGGAACAACTCTTAATCGCAAAGGATGCTAGGAGGGTTGATGTGCTTTGCCATCGAGTTTCCCTAAGCCACAAGCTACTCAATGCAACTCAGAAATATCAAAGTTTGCATGAAATTGTGGATGAAGCAATGAAGAAGCTGGAAGCTGAGGTTGGCCTTCAGCTTGCCCCGCAAAACATGGTTCGTGGGATTGTTAACAGACTCTCGGTTGGTGCTGAAGTCCAAAGACTCTGTGCCCGAGCGATCGAGGCTCTAGATACATCACTTGCTTTATCAGCAATGTGCAATTCCAGCGTAAGCCACTTTACAGGAGAGATTATTCTGTGCAGAGACCGGATGCAGAACGCCGTCCGGAGATCAACCAGAATGCGCCACGTCAGTGGTACCGAACCGCAGTACCGAACACAGGGGTGACGTGGCGCATTTTGATTGATCTCCGATGGCGTTTGGCATACGCACAGAATAATTTTTCACTTTACATAATTACCATTACAGTTTCTATGTTCTTCTTGCTTTTAAAAGCTGCGCTTTGTTTGCAGAAGCTATTTCAGTTCCATCTGAATTATAAAATTTGAAGATAAGTCATCATCATCACTCATTATAGTTTTGGACTATGAAACTCATCACCCATCTTATCTGAAGAGATATTTGGCTATACGATTTGGCATCGTAAGGTCGATGCAGTTGGCTATCCTGCCGAGCCAACTGGTACACTGTACAAGCCAAATAGAAGATTTCTAGTAACAGGACTACTTCCATGCACAGAATATATTTTCAAAGTTGTTGCATTTAGTGAAAGAATGGAACTGGAGAATTGAAAGTAGGAGTGAGAACTGATGATTTGATAGAAAAAGAGGTCATTATTCGCCCAGCTGCAGAAGAAGCATCACCAAAAACTAATAGCAGTGGCCTTTCAATCCTTCTTCTGAAGCAGATGAATCTCATAACACAGGCATTTATGCTGACTTGAATAAATCTCCAGTAGTTATTTTGTTATGGAGAAAAGCCTGACGCAGTAGTTTCAGAAAAATCATGCGATCAAATATATAGCTGCAAAGAAATGGATCAGGAAGAGAGACCTGTCTCTCTGGATCAGCCTTGGACGAGGAACCCAATTCTTACATTGAACACCGATTCGCATCGCGACTCCAACAACTCGGCAGAGCTTAACCAGTCATTAGATCTTCCTAAATCAGAAAATGCATCAAAAGCTCCTATTGGGAATGAGATGGTTATTGTTCCTTGCTCCCTGTCCACTGCTGGCAGACTAGAAGCAGGATCAGCAAAATCCAGCATCAATTACTGCTTGAGAAGGTCTTTCAAAACCAGAAAGGAGCCTGGGAGCTCATCAAAGAGAAGAATTGGAAAATGTGATGAGTTCTGCAAGAAGGATGGACCTATGGAAGGAGACTATGAATATTGTGTTAAAGTGATTCGGTGGCTCGAGTGCGACGGCTACATAGAAAGCAACTTCAGGGTTAAGTTTCTGACCTGGTTCAGCTTGAGAGCAACTATACAGGAGAGGAGAGTTGTAAGTGTTTTTGTTGATACTCTGATTGACGATCCAGGGAGCTTGCAGGTCAGCTGGTTGATACATTCTCTGATGCCATTTGCAGCAAAAGGCACCACCTGTGCCAAATGGCTTCTGTATGAAGCTTTGGCACTAACTATCGAAGGACTTTCTACTTCTTCGGGTAACTTCCTGAGAGAAATTCATTGGATAGAAATTGTTGCATTTAATTCTTATTGAAAGTCTTATTTATTGATCAATGATTTCAGATAAGTCATTTCAGTCTAATTTTTAAGTTATACCATAGCTCATTGTATTGACCTTTGATTTATATTACAGCAGTCTTCAATTCTCAGTGAAAGAATTCTTCTTTTCTTTTTCTCTGTCTGATGCTTCATGGAGAGTGATGGGGGGCATTTATGTTGGAATTTATATATGGCGAAGGATTTCTGGATAGACTCTGTGTAATCAACGAGAGATTATTACGTGCGGACGTCGAATGCGTCTGAAACGAATGAGGAGGCGCCACTTCATATAATGTATTGTGTATTGGATGATGTGGTGACTCCTCATTCACCTGCGGACACCTTCGACATTTGCATGTAATAATTCTTCTTAATCAACAGCACCAAGTAGCCTATGATCATTGAGCTTTGATCTACTTAAATTATTCATCCATTATTTTATTTCCCGAATAAAGCTATTTTATTCTAATATTGATAGTGCAACAACTTAAATAATGGAAGATGTAAATTTATATGACTATGAAGATATTTCTTCGTATGTGAGGATTTAAACTGTTCAAAATAGGATAAAATAGTCTTTTATATATTTTGAAAGTAATGCAGGCTTATATTTTATTTTGGGAAATTTTTCTTACTACTTTTTAAATAATTTCTAATAATTTTTTAATAAAAAACTGCTTTTATTAATAGGCCACAATTGATTTTATCAAATATTCTCCTTTTTTTTTAATTGACCTTCAGATCAATATTGGAAGCTTAAAAAAAATTATTTACATTTTAAAAATATAAAATATAAGATGAAAAATATATTATTTATAATTTTTATTTTTCATACTCTAAAAAAATGATTGATTCATTATCAATACAATCAAATATTTTTTTTCAATATAATTGATTAAAATATCATTAATCTATTGAACCTTCATTATATTTTCGTGGTCGGTTTTTTATATCCTAAAACAAATTCCAAGATATTTAACTTATCATAATAAAACTTTAATTATAATATACTAATACCATTTATTTCTTAAAAGTCTGAGCTATAAATAGATAAATAAAATAATAAAGATGACTAATTATGCTTCTAATTTAATAAATAATTAATAATTATTATAAAATAATAATAAGAATAAAAACCAAAAAGAAAAAAAAAATTATAAAATTTCAGGGCCCGCCCATGCATCATATTCACGTAGATAGTTAATTAGCTTTAAATTAAAAGACAAAATGTGAAACAAGTAAATACGAGAAACATTGGAGTAACACTGGTATTAGAGTCTTCTTAGATGGTTTGATCACATAAAATGTCAGTTTTTCGATGAACGGATTAGGAGAGTAGATATATTAAATCCAGCCTATATTAAGAAAGGAAGTAGAGCTACTAAAATTTGGTTAACAAGTATTAATATAAATGAATATTTTTATTGATTAAAATGAGAATTTGATTCTTAACAGAAACATAACATAGAACAAAATTTATGTAACATACCACACCTAATGGGATAAAGGTTTGATATTATTGTTATTGTTGTGAATATTAATAAGTTGGTGCGCTTGAATTGATATTGATTCATTGACATGTTTGAATGATATAATTTCATGTCAATAGTATTGCATTCTATAATAATAACTTTGTTTTTTCTTTTATTATTTAGTAATTATTTAAAATGTAGGTTTTTATTATTTTACAATATCATGCACATTTTTATTTTAAATATAATATAAGAAAATTACAATTAATTTATGATTAACGATTTTTGATAATATTGCTTCTTTGACTTTATTATTCATCCAAATTATTCAAATTGTGAATGTCAAATAAGAATTACGATTAAATTTAATCCACATAAAATAGTCTAATAAAAATAACATCTAAATAAAAAATATATGATATTGTTTTCATATTAATTGATCCCCCTAAGAAAAGAATCTCTATAAAATTTTTGTATAATTTTCTCATCGAAAATTTTCAGCTCTTTATGTAAGGACAAAATTGTAATTTAGGAAATGTCAAATCATTTGGCATCATTTTTTTAGTTGTCTTCATCAGCTTTTTTTTATAAAATATCATCCTTTCATATGGTCGTGGAAATCTGACATGAATAAAAGCCTCTTAGTCTTCCTTAGCTTATTTTTTCACCTCTTAATCCTCCTCTAAAAATTTTAAAATACTATGATCTTTAGGTAATTGTTCCTAACAAATAGTAAAGAGAATTCATCATTGAATTCAAAAAATATCCTTCAAACCAAAATTTGTTCCGGGGGCGCTGCCCCCGAAAACCCCCACAAGGGCGCTGCTCCCTTGGACCCCCGACATATATGCCTTATAAGTTTGTCCCTCCTAAAAATTAGGACTGGTTCCACCCCTGATTATATTTGAGAGGTTGCAACTACTCTATAATCTCATGGTTATGCTACCTATGTTTACTGATATGCGTGATGTCCCAATCAAAGTGGCTTTCACTTCTCATTTCTTCATCTTCTATTGAAGGCCATCCAACTACTTAGAAGTGGACTATTTATACTACTTGTTTATAGGGCCATCCTATGAAGATTTTTCTCTAAAGTTTTTTTTTTTTTACTATGATTTTATTTGGGATCAATTTTTTACTGTTTTCTATAATAAATTTTAGTACAAATTTAAAAAACAACAAAAAAAATTATCCTATACAAAACCTATAAATCTAAAAACTCTTAAAAACTATAGAATTGTTTTTCAGATAGTTATTTATACATGTATTTAGAATAAAACAATATATTTAGTTTATTTTTTCTAGTTTATTTATGCATGCAAGTTAGTTCCAATATCAACTAAGGCTTCTCTTAGGACAATTTTTTTATTATTTTTTAAAGCAATTCTTTAGTACAAAAAAAATTTAAGTTAAAAACATTTGTAATATAAAGTTATTCAAAAAACCAGTAAGAAAGAAAGTTATCTCAAACGAAGTCTAAGACAGCTTTTTTATTAATTTTTAAAGTATTTTTCTAGTATAAAGTTTAAATTTAAGAATTTTTTGCACTAAAAAGCTATTTTAGAAAGCAAGAAAAAATCGTCCCAAACGAAACCTAAATTTCACTCGAAAAAGTCGAAAACCCAATCTAGCATAGAAGGGAATGACATGAAACTAACACAATGATTCCATTTACACACGACAATCTTAAGAGAAAAAAAAAAAACAATATCAAAAGTTTTTTATTAATACAAATCGAATTATTTTATCAAATCAAATGTTGACAAGCTTAATATAAATCTTAAGGCAAGGTAAGGCCTAGCCTAGGGGTTGAGTGAGTCAAGCTAATTTATGAGTCGGATTGGGAGCGGCTCATTAAATGGCTCGTGAGCCCAATGTTATAACGAGTTAATCTTGAGTCAGCCTTTACTAGACTTATTAGCTCATGAGCCGACTAGTTTACAAAATATCAATATAAAATACAACTAAACTATATTGACATTCATGATTTTAAATTCAAATATATTAAAAAAAATAAAAATTTATGAAAAGTTAAAAAATTATATATCATAATTTTATATTAACTTATTCTTCATTATTTATTTTCTAAATTCTATTTTTTATCATAATAGTATAATAGTATTATAATTAATCCAAGCATAATTATTCTCTTTCTTTCATAGTAAATGACCCAGCTCGTGAGCCGGCACAAATTTGTATATTAAAGCTCAAGCTCGAACTTGAACTCGTTAATTAATCAAGCTCAATGTTAAGTCAAAAATAACTCAAGCTCAGCTTGATAAATTTGCACCCTAGTAAGGGTGAAATCATTCTGCGCGGATATGAACACCTTTCGAAGGTGAATTAAAAAATGACACGTCACTTGTTTGTTGTGTACGCAGTTATGTACCAGATGATGTCACGTGTTCTGATTCACCTCTAAATAATCCAATCTCCGCACATAATAATTTCTCTTACTAAGGCCTCTTATTTAACCCAAAGTCTAAAAAGTCCCAACGCATCAATAATCACAAAGCCAAATAATTCCAAGCATATATCTCGGTCACAAGTTTAAGGATATAATTCATCGAATCAACGGCTCTGAATGATCTCCCTCATTCCCACCAATTTCCAACTCCCCTCTGCTACCTCCATAAATTCATTCACAAAAGAATACGCCGTCACCAGTTTCATTTTTATTGGAGATAATAAACTGGCTTGCTCTATTTAGCTATGGTTGCTTGAGCTGCTTAGCCCTTAATTGATTCTGGAAGATGTACTGCCCATCCCGCCTTTCTTCAATTTGCTGCTTGATTCTTCTTCAGAACTCATTTATTTTCTTTTCATATTTGTAGAGCAAGAATTTGCAGAGGTTTAGTGCATTCGAAGAATGAAACAGTTGTATCTGAGGAGCAGAAGCCTCAAGCGTCTCTTCTCCTCCTCCTCTCCCTCCGGCATCTCCAAGAAGGGCTCTACTGAAACTTCCATTGATTCCGGCAAGGCCGAGCCTGCAGTGAAAGCAGCACCGAAGCCCACATGGAGGTGCTTCTCCTATGAGGAGATTCACAAAGCTACTAATGGATTTCATCAAGGTAATTAAAATGTGTAATGAGTACACTACCCATGTTTCTCAAGTTCTCAACTTGTTTGTTGATTTGCTCACAAAATCTTCTTTTTTTATCATAATTATGAATAGATAACTTAGTTGGAACTGGAGGGTATGCAGAAGTTTACCGGGGAGAACTCGAGAACGGCCAAGTAATTGCAGTGAAGCGGCTGACAAGAGCAGGCAATGATGAACAGAAGGAGAAGGAGTTTTTAACAGAGCTGGAACTGTTGGTCATGTCAGGCATCCCAATATAACTGCATTGTTGGGCTGCTGCATTGATCAGGACCTGCATCTCATCTTCGAGTTCTCTTCTCGTGGCTCCGTTTCTTCCAATCTCCACAGTACGCAACTGAATCATGAAGAACCCCGCTGATTTCTTATAAAGAACTAAGCTTGATGTGTGGTTTAATTTGTGTCAATATTACAATACTGCAGGTACAAATTCTCCTCCAATGGAATGGAAACTCCGGTACAAGATTGCTCTCGGAACTGCTCGAGGCCTCCATTATCTGCACAAGGAATGCCAGAGGAGGATCATTCATAGGGACATCAAAACATCAAACGTTTTGCTGTCAGATAGCTTTGAGCCTCAGGTAAATGTGTAAATGAATAATAAAGTTCTTAACTTTGGCAATTAGCATTTCCATGATAACATGTAATGTTAATTTCTGATATGTTTTGTTTTCAGATTTCAGACTTTGGGCTAGCAAAATGGCTTCCAACAGAGTGGAACCACCGTGCCGTCGCACCGATCGAGGGCACCTTTGGGTTAGTCATCATTCATGACATTTTCTTTGATATAATTAGGCTATTAGCTAGATGAAACATATGTGATTTATTCTGAAATTGTTTTGATATGATGACTAATTAGATGCTTAGCGCCTGAGTACTTCACACATGGGATTGTGGATGAGAAGACTGATGTATTTGCATTTGGAGTTTTCATATTGGAGATGATATCAGGGAGAAAACCAGTGGATGGATCCCACAAAAGCCTGCTTAGCTGGGTATTTTGTCATCTGAATTTTTAATTATATCTCTAATGACATCATTAGTTATATAATCTATTTTGGCTTTGATGTACAAATTGTCACAGGCAAGACCATATTTAAATGATGGAAAATTAGAAATGTTGGTAGATGCAAGATTAAGAGAGGATTATGATATTAATCAATTGAAGAGACTCACCTTCATAGCTTCCTTATGCGTCAGGGCAAATGCAGCATGGCGACCTTCCATGACAGAGGTAATCACTGATTATTTATTAATTTTATTCAAAAAATATAAAATATATCAGGGTTTAGGTTACTCTTTTGAGTTTTGTCTTTTGCTTGGGTTAAGTGCAAATAAAAAATAAGCTTCTACGTTTATGGAAACAAAAGCAATCAAACAAAGTCTTCACCTTTGTGCTTGCTTCTGTTGTCTTCATTCACATGAAAGGTAACTATGACAGATAGGTGAGATATTAGATTGGAAAGTTTTGCCTATTTCTTGTTGAATTGAGCTAAGGAGACCACACACACCTATGATTCACATGGTGCTCATGTTGCTAGGTTGGAAACTTTAATTCAGATGGTGATTTATTACAATGAATAGTGACAAATTATCAAATTTATAATATTGTCATATTAACAGGGGCGGAACCGGTCTTTATCTTCAGGGGGGCAAACTTATAAAAAAAAATTGCAGAGATTTTCCCAACGCTCCCGAAATAAAATTTGGTTGCAATGATATTTTTGGATTCTCTTTACTATTTCTCTTTGTATTTGGTTCATCATTCTCTAATAATAACACTTCTACACAATGTGTTTAATTATGTTGGGAGCAATTGCTTAAATACCATAGTATTTTAAAACTTTTAGGGGGGGCAATTGCTTAAAAACCCTTGTAATAAACACTAACAACATAGATGGAGGAAGACAAATTACCTAAAGAATCATATAATAAAGAATTTTTGTTATTTTTTTAAAGGGGGGGCAATTGCGCCCACTAAGCTTTATGGTGGATCTGCCCTTGACTCATATATTATATATTGTTCATATCAAATCTATATATGATGTTAGGTGTTGGATCTCATTGAGCATGGCGATATGTCGTCGGAGCGGTGGAAGATGCCAAAGTCGGAGGAGGAGGAAGAAGAGGATGATGAATTTTGGATTTTCGATGATCTTGATGACTGTCACACACCAACATCATCATCATTATCATCAATGGGCAGCTCCTAACATCATTAGTTTAGTAATCATATCTGAGCTAATCTAAGTTCTTAATATGTGTGAAAGAACCCTTATATGATGGACAGTTGAATGAGCAAACCTAACCCCATTGTACAATAAAAAAGGGGGACTGTATATAATTAACCACACATTTGTATCTTTGTAGTAGTTTTCTACCCTTTTTTAAAAGTTGTTTGTGTACGGTCAATGGACTTATCCCATTAAAAAAAATGAAGACAAATAAAATTTCTACTACTGTTGGTCTATAGTTTTGGCACTGACTTGAAATGGAAGACATTGATGATGACAGGTGGGGTTCTTGGCTTTGATGGCTTCATTCTTGATTCAAAAATTGGATATGAAATTTTACTATAAGAGGTTTCTTCAAGAATTATGTGGCATGTAAATTTTTTGGATTTTTTAAATTTAGTTTGAGATAAATATAATATATAAATAATTAATTCATTTTTTATATTATTTTATTTTAAATTTATTTAAGGGGTTTTAATGTTATTCTAACTAAATTTTGGTTTAGTTATAATCATCTAACTTTTTTTTTTTTTTTTAAATATTAAGGTTTCATGTGAGACAGTTTTCTATTTTTTTTATAATTTTTTTTTTAAATAATAAAAAAATAGTGGACAACAATCATCCCAAATAAAACCTAAAATTCCCTTCCATTTGATTGCTAAGAAAAAAAATAAAAGTAGGCCCTTCTACTAGTTTTTTGTCTTTTCAAGCTCATGTTGATGAGGCAGTTTCATTGATCGCCCCCTTGGATGGCCTGGGCTTGATTTGGCAACTTTGGAGGACGTTCTCATGTGCTGTTTGGGACGTCGTACTGTGAGTTTTATGCCACCAATGGATGTTCCTTGCCGGGCAACTGGGTGACACTGCTGAATCCGGCTGGCTTCATGGCCTTCAAAATACTATTTTTGTCCTTTTACTTCTTTAAGTTGGCTTGTAATATGTCATTTTTCCTTTGTTGATCTTTTTTAAGGCATTTCTCTGTATTTTCCTTCTTTGTTAATGGATTAAATTTTCTCAAAAAAAATAAAATAAAATAAAAGAAGGATGTTTTACTTGAAGTTTCTTCATGTTGTATCATCCTAGCCCACATAAATTCTTCACACAGCCATTTAATTAATGAGTGGCTAATAATTATGTCAGCTATAATTTAGTAAGAGTATTGTTACCTGCTCAGCTCATCCAAAAAAAAAAAAACCCTATCTTAATATGATGATGATAGGTGATGATTATGTTTCCTTCATTAAACTTTTATTAATTTATTTGCTGATAATAAAGCATTTTCGACTTTTGAGAGGGTTAATCAATAGATCATGATTTAATATTGATCAAAATGAATATTTTAATTTTTAAAAATTAAATTTAAAATGAGTAAATGTATGATTAATGAATTACTTTTATATTTGATGCATCTAAAAATTAAACATAAAACTATTAAATCCATCATTAGCAAATTTATGCAATGTTCCAAATTCTTTCCCCTAAGAGTAGTCTAATAATAATTTTGTATGTCCATTAATACAAATGTTTTAAATAAAGAAATGGATTTTTTAATTATGTTATTGAAATGTCATTTCGTGTGTATTTTAAAATTGATGTGCAACAAAGTTTGCAAATTGCTACTAAAAAATCAATCATACAAATTAAAAGAAAAAATTTGTATATATTTAATTTATATTGAATTTGTAAGAAGCTTGATTAAATTTATTAATGCTATATATGAATAGTCAATATTCCATAATTTTTTAAAAAATAGTAATTTTTAAATTTATTTTGAAATAATTGATATCAAAATATTTAATATATATATATATTTATTTATTTATTTATTTAAATTAATATTTAATTATTCAAATCATAAAATGAATCATTCATAAATTTTTACTTCTTTCACATTTCTTTACTTCAATATTTTATTTTATTATATTCAAAACAAAAGAAAAAAATAAAATATTGGTTATGTTTGGGGGTAATTGTTTCAACCGGGTTTGCTGGTTCTGTATGGAAGCTACTATGTTTTCTAAGAATTACTTGTCTCTTTGTAGGGGCAGTTTCTATTTCAGCCACCATCGGACATTATCTCATCGGAGTATGTACTTTTTTCTGTGCTTTTATCCTTCTATCTTAAATTTTGTTTTGCATGATCCTTTTTTTGCAGATTATAGTTCGTATCAGTTTTGGATCTTGGAGCAAGATCTGAGACTTTTTTGGGTTAATTTTTGGGTGTTCATTTTTGAACACCGTAGAATGTATCTAGGAAATTTTATATTTTGGCTTAGAAGGGAACTTGAGCTCTTAGATTTTTTGGTTTTTTGGCTTGTCGCTCGACAGAGCGTTAGTAGAGCTTGAGGTCCCTTTAAGGATCTTGTAATTTTGCCATTTATATCAACGCGTAGGCCCACTCTGGGTTTCCCTAAAAAAAAAACTATTCTAAAGAGTTGACAACAGTTCAAATCTGCTCAAAGAAATTTCTCTTTTTTATTTAGTTTTTATTTAGTATTAATCACTTTAATTTGATAGCTGGCTAAACTATTATTAAACATTGAGTTAATAGTGAACAGCTCCATATAGAAGCCTCTGAGAATGAACCTACCAGCACTAGCATGTCCTTGCTCATCATTTTTTTTTTTTTTTAAATAGGCATACAAACAGCGCATTTCAAAGGATTAAATAAGAGTAGGACATACATCAATCCAAATTTGAACAAGCTCAAGTATCATACACCAAGTAAATAGGATATTTTAATTATTTTTAGCTCATTTACTAAAAACGAGCTTATCTAATTCATAAACATAAAGTCTATGTAAATTTTTTATAAACTACTATTACTATAATATAACTATATATTAAAGCGCCCTAAATTTTCTCAGTTGAAGCTAATTAACCATTTTATAGAAGCTCCTAAAAGTATGAAATATATGTAAACATTATCACTATATATTTATATAAATTGACTTAAAAACTATTAGATTCTCTTTGAGAGTAATGCTTTATATAAAAATCTTATAATTCCCTATTTTAAAATAAATTATTAATTTTAAAACTCATCATTATATAATTTATATTGAAATATTCTAACTTAATTTTTATTTCAAAACATTAAATTATTTCAAACTTACAAGATAAAAGATGGCAGAACAAGGCCAATCTGCACCAAGTTGTTGGAAGAGCCTCCAGCGGCTGAAATTAATCCTCCAACAATAAGTTGTAGCGCAATTATTAGCAATACTGAAGCTATAAAGATGAGCTGAAAGAGTAGAATCTCTTTTAAAATAAACGAAGCATTAAAGAAGAGCTCGAGCGCTATGAATAGGGGAGTCAATTTCGAGTCACGGGTCAGGTTTAGGCTCAATCACCAATTTTCGGGTCAAACGGCTCACTCTCGGATTTCCGGGTCAAAATGGGTTCTCGTGTCAAAACGGATCAATTTTGAGTTTCTAAGTCAACCCGACCCAATTTTTAAAACGGATCAATTTGTTGAACCCAAATCCGACCCATTTCGGGTCCAGGTTGATCCTAACCCGAAATTTTCAAATCGGACTTCGTGTTGTGTCAAATATTGACATTCATTTACAGTCAATTTGGCATTGCAACAGCCTACAGCCCTGAAGCTTGGTGGTACTTCATGGCGGTGGGTGACTTAACATCCATCAATCAATTTCCCCAGAACTTAACTTCAAGAAGCACTTACATGCAATTATTCAACTCTCCAGAAATTCATCCACCCAAAAGATAAAATTAGCAAGCAACTATCCTATCCGGGATGCTGTATCATCCAAGTTTTTGCGTTGCTTGTTTGAATTATTGGTGAACAGCAGAAGTCATAGCTCGCAGAAGATATCTATTCTTGAATAATCTCAATATCAAAGTGGAATCAAGCAAGCTGTAGCAAGAAAGGATGATCAAAACCTCATTGGCGACTAATCGTGTGGTTGTTAACTTAGGTCGGAAAGTAATGAAACCTTGTAAGTTTCCTTTCTTCATCAACTAAAGTTCACGTAAGTGAGATATTTATCTAATAATTGAAATGGAAGTAAAGAGAGAATGTGAGAAAGATTTCTTTCTTGCTCTTTATATTTCCACATCACGGTGGCCAATTTCATTAATCAAAACATAAATACAAGTGAGTTACAATCAAGCCTGTAAAAGAGTCGACAAATATTAAAATTTAAGATCATCATAGATGCCAAAACAAAGAAGGAAAAAAAATTATGTGCAAAACCATTTCAAAAGAGGACCAAAATAAAAACCAAAAAATGACGCAGTTATTTCGAAGGAAGCAACAAGTTGAAGGCAACAGACCAAAGGCAATAGTATAAATCTAGGGATTGCAATAACTGAGGAAGCCTGGTTGAATCTTTATCATTGCCCCCAAAAAGAAGAGAGAGTATTCACAGCCCAGACATTCAGATAATATAATATCATAGATGCAACCCGAAACCTCATAACAGCATAAATAACAGAAGATTAAAGACAGAAAGATCACAAGAGTCAAAAAAAGGTGGTTCTAAGGAAGAGGTTTGCTAGCAAAACCAAATAACTGAAAAATTTTCAGCTTAATATTCAAAGATATAGCTTTGTGAGAAGCAGATAATGTTAGCACAAAAGCTAGTTTTTTTAAATGTATCCAAAATGATAATTAGATTGATAATAGAGTAATAGATTTATGATTGATGTAGCCGAATACCAAGAGGTCTTTAACATAAATGAGATGAGAAATGAATCACAATACTAGAGAAAGTATCATTGGCACAATACATGTTGATTAACCTGAAAAAGCCATCCATTATAACGAAAAAATAAAATGAGAAAGGGGGCTTACCTGTCTGAGGCTAGTGGAGGAAGGAAAGTAATATCTTAACTCCCCATTTTGCGGAAAAATCACCCTATCATAGGGCAGATGTCACGTCCCTGCTTGCAAGAGACTACTTGAGGATGAATCTTAGTGATGAATATGACATGGCATTTTCTTTTTGTGAGCTGAGATTAATTTTAAATTTACCACCCCCATAAACGGTTGCAAAAAGTGGATGATTTTAGTTTTAAATTTTGGTGATTAGATTTTAAAGTTTTTATAGGCTTTTGAGAATCGACCCCTCTATTTGAAATTTACTGTCAACACGGCCATCATCGGGGTGATGAGGTCATCGACAGACATTTTAGGCAGGTTTATCGGCGAAGGAATCGTAGATCGACGGCTATGATCGGGAGCTTATATTTTTGATGTTATCATGTTATTTTATTTCATGTATCTTTTATTTTCATGTACTAGTGACGATTTCGCCCTTATGTAGGCGTAGTGTCTATTGTAGCCCAATGGGCATATGAGTCTTTTCTCTTTTCATGCTTTGAGACCTTTATAAAGGGGTCTCTTCTTGTTGTATGAGGTTAATGTTGAATTAATAAAATTTCTGAGATTTCATCTTCTTCTTGCTTGAGAGCTTGAGAGAAAGAGAGGAGACCTAGGAGAGGCTCCACCCGAAGTACCCAACAGCCCACGTCGGTGAGCTCTTGATTTATTTTATGTGGTTCACTGTTTATTCTTCCCTCCCAAGCCTCCATACACCCGATCCCTCCTCTTGTCCCTCTTCCCGTCTCCCTGCATCCTTCCCCGTCAAAAGCCCCCCCCCCCCCCCCCCCCCCCCCCAAACCCACCGTCCCAGGATCCCGTCTCCCTCCCTGCCGCCGGCTGAGTCAGCCAATGGTCCAGCCTAGCCCGCCGCCCCCTTCTCCAGCCCAGCCGAGCCTCTCCCCTGGAAAATCCCGCCGTCCAGCCCCTTGGGTGATTCAAATTTCATCCATTAATCCCCCATTAATTGCTTCCTAATTTGTCTTCTCAATTAGGCATGAAATTAAGTGAGGATTAATCTTTTTAATTCAAATTCAAATCTCCCTCTCTCTGCCTCATTTGAAACTTCCCTAATTAATTGAAATCTGAAATTTAAAACTCAGATTTTAATTAATCCCATGGGCCCCACCAATTAATCAAATCCCCTTCATCTCCTCCTTGCTTGGCCGGCCACCCAAGCTAGCTTATTCTCTCTCTACTTGCCACATAAGCACCCATTAATTCCCCCTTTATTTCTCCCTAATACCCGCCCCCCTCCTAATTCAAATTTTGGGAGGTTTCATTGCCATTAATCTCTCCCTCCATACTAAGAGAAATCTGAAATAAAATTTCAGAATTTTTCTCTTGCTCTTCCCTAGCTCTTGGCCGACCCCTCCGTTGCTTCCTTCCTGCCTCGCCTCAATGTTGAATGGCGGATCCAGAGCTTGAGTGGGGGTTAGTTTTCCACGCCGACGGGAGTATCGATATCCTACGCTCGCCTTGCTTCGACGTCGGATTTGAAGACGAAACCACAGTCGAAGAATACTTGGAGCGAGTCGTTCCCATCCTCGCAAGTATCTTTGACCGACGATTTCGTGGCTACACTTGGACGATCATTGGACGTCATCCACCACCACCTTCTCCGGTGAATACTTTTCCGGCAACAAAGTCTTCCATCGCCTTCATCATAGTGGTGCTCTTCATCCTTGCATGGTTCCTTATTCTCCGCTAAAGCCCAAGAGTGAACGAGAGAGAGAGAGAGGTTACTCAAGGTGAATTTCTTTATTATTAATTGCGGGATTGTCGTTATGAGCATTTAATTGTTTCTTTTATCTTTGAATGATAAGATTGGTTTGGTAAACTCAAAAGCATATCTTCGCCTAAGCAAGTTAACTACTTTGAACAATTTAATCCTTTACTTTCGTTGGTAGTTAAATTTGTGATGACAATGTTTTGAATAATCTTCATTTTAAATTCTAATTGCAATTCCTACCTTGATTCACATCACGGGGTGACGTTGAAGTCACTTTAAATTTATATATTTTGCTATGGTTTTCACAAGTATTTTGAAATACGGATTCTCTTCCGGTTGAGATTTACATTCAACACGACCATCTTCAGGGTGACATTAAAGTCACTTTTAAAATATTTATATTTTGTAAAAATTTAAGAGGCATTTTATAATTCAAATTATGTCGACTCGAGTCCTTTTAAAGAGGAGGATGAAACTTAAATATTTGACCTGCACAGCAATCTCTGATCATTGGATTTAGATGTTGGATATGACAATCAGAGCATATGCGGGATATGTTTTCAGCATATAGATTGGAGCTATTATAGATATATCGCCTTATGTCCGTTTATACAAGTGATGTAGATCTAGTGGCGTCCATTATCGATGAATTTTGCTTCAGAAAAAATATATTTTAACGTTTCAAATAATTTTATCCTCTTCATGATTATTCATGCTTTTGTTATTTCCATGGTTCAATAATGTTGCATTTTCCTTACTCTCATTTTGCCAACAACTCTTAACGTATGCCACTTTCAATAACTTTTATGTTATTTAACACTACAATTGTGTGGGTATTACTAATTCTGGATAGCCTATGTGCTATCATAACTACTATCCTATCAATGCATTTTATATCAATCACTCAGATTCGTAGTCCAGTGCACCAGTTACTTGCACATAATGCATAGTGGCACCCGGAAGGCTTAAACCACCATTGCTTGAACAATTTCAAATTTCAAATTTTGTTTTTGAAGTTCACTGGCTAAGAAAATCTCACACTCATTCATTATAGATCTCTATCATCTGAACATATATTTCATACTTAATGTCCTCTATAATATAAGATATTTTTGGAAGAGATCATTAATAGTTTCGTTGTTAATTCCAACATCTTTAACGGGTTCAATTTCTGGTCCACACATAGAATATATTTTGCCAAAATCGTCATTTTCAATGTAAGGAAGGTTGAGATGAACTTTAATGAGTGAAGAAAGGTGTCGGACTCGTACACAATCTTGGGCTTGGTGGGGCATGGGATCGGGTGCCGAATTATGTAGAGGTAGAGGGAAGGTGGGATCTAGGCTCGGTTCACGTGAGTGACAGCCGATCAAGCTACTGCGATCGGCCAGAGATGGGGTAGGAGGCTAACCCTGGTTGCTGGAGGAATCAGGGTTGTCATGCGGGTCGCAAGCGACGGTGTCTTTGGTTTGCTAATCTGGGATCTCTGTATGGTAGAGAGGGCAGAAGCCAAAGATCGAAAGTTTTTCGAACGAGAGAGGGAGGTCGGATTTGCGACTGGAAGCAGTACGACTAGTACTTGGGTAGCTTTGGTGGCTTCGACGTGTGCAATATTAGGAGGCGGAGTCGGCGGGCTTCAGTAGGTTCGGCAATGCAAAGGAACAAACAAGAAAAGGGATCGGCTTCGATTTGTGCATCTGAGAGTTCGTGTGATGATGGGGAGCAATTCCTCTGAGGGGTTTAGTATCGTGAGGAGCGACTGTTGCAAGTGGGGTAGTGGGATCGTGGGTGGTTGAGGTTTGTTCACGGTTAGAAGTCAACAGTAAGAAAGCTATCCAAACAAAGCCTAAACCAACTAAAAGATAAGCTGGTTTTAGAAAGTTCCAAAAGGCTAGAGTTAAAGATGCATGACTAAAAACCAATCAGCTTGCAAGAAAGAGGAGTTGAGCCACCCATTTTTTCATAATTAATCTAATACAATTGAAGTTCACCAAAATCATCATGATTCGGTCATAAAATTTGTAATTTTATTGATAAAGTCACAAAGGGTCTTCTCTCCAAAGCACCATTTTTAGCATATGCAAATGTGATAAAAAAATTAATGGAGGATGAAAAAATTTAGAATCTATGAATGAATTGGGAATGAACATCAAGAACAATGAAAAAAACTCTAGTAGAATCTTATTTAATCCAAACGCGTCCATTTAAGATGTTGACCTCCACTCAACTCCAAAATACCTCTGCTCGACGATCATTTCACTGAGATCTTGTTAAGTTATTGTACATTCAGCGTCATTCGCATCTCCTCTAGGAATACCTGCGTAAATCCCACAATGACAACCTCGATCGTGCTCCTATTTGTGTTCGTTTCTTCTTACAGACAGGAAATCCCCCAGCTGATCTCCTCTTCCACCCTCAGCCGAAGCCCATCGAACACCTCATGATTCTAATCTCTTGTTCGGATACCTCCAACCGAACACAAACCGTACCTTACGCCTAATTCGACTTCCCCTCGCCAGCCAATTATGATCCTTCCGACCACCGCTGCCCGACTATATTCCTTCCGACCTCTGTCGCCCGCCAACTATGATCTCTCCGACCAACAACTCTAGACTACAGTCCCTCTGATCGCAGTTGCCCAACTAAGATCTTTCTGACCTCCGTCACCCGCCGACTATGGTTCCTCCGACCAACATCATCCACAGACTATGGTCCTATTGATTAAATAAACATGTCAATACTGATTCTCCCAAATCCCACTATGTAATGCAACTATATATGATGTATATTTGCTATATTGAGCCAAGGACTTCTCTCCAAGGAAGGGCTTCATTTGTAATAAACTGCAAACATTAGTGGATTCATTTAAACTGGGCAAGACCCAGTGATTTTTCCCCTTTTCGAAGGTTTTCAAGTAAAAACTATTACGTCTCTTATAAACGCTACACCTCTATCTTTCATCTGTTTGTGTGTTGGATCTTCATATAAAACTAAGACGTTAAACTTTATATCTCTCTACCATAATGAATGTTCCAGTCCACAACATGTATTTTAGTAGCAACACTAAGGTTGATAAAAGTTTTATTAGAGATGTTGAGTCATGGGATGCAGAAGAATGCAAGACAAAGAAGCAATAGAAGGGGCATTGGGGAAAACTGATTCACATGTGGTGAGATGAGAGTCGAGGACTCCAACCTAAACAAAGGTAGGGAAAGAGGGTTAGAAGAGCACGCTTTGTGGAAGCTAGATGCAAACGAGACAGAGACGAGAAAAAAAAAATAACCGACATTGGAAACCCTAGGGTAGAAAGCATATGAACTCAAGCATCATCGGTCCCATCAATGTCAATGAATTCTATCCTTTTTTTTTTACATCATGCCCATCCTTCATCACAAAAACAATATATCTCAAGATCTTGGGATAGAAGTAATATTACACTTTTAGATCAACTGTTGAAAGAAGTAAGTTGCCATCTTGCAGCCATGACATGACTGGACAATAGCAAAGCAAACTAATCCTAACAATTATTATGTGATATTGAAGAAAAGTAACATGGTGTATTCACTATTGTAGAAATGGAGTTAAGAATTTTTCTTAATAGAAACGCCCAAATTTATTATTATTATTATTTTTGGTGGTGGGGGTGGGGGGTGGGGGGTGGGGAGTACTCGCGTTTACACTAAGAAATATTGACATGAATATTCTAGCAAGGTAACTACTTTATTTGACGTCAGCTGAACTATATGCAATACCAATAATTCGTGTTGAAACTTAACATGGCACAGAAACCAACAGAAACAAATAATAAAGTTCAGCATGGCTATGACAACATATTTTCTTTTCAGTTGGTCAGTGTCATTTATTAGCAATTATTTGCAGACTTGAAGTGATACTCATCCACGGTTGAGTAAATGTGGCCCACATCGACTAGGTAGTTTATGGCTTCCCTAAAAAAATGAAGGCTTTGTCATGCAGATGTCCAAAACTCATGAACAGAGAAAGTAGGAACGGATATATTTACATGATTTGATTCTTTGGTAAACCCAGCCTTCTGAAAAGCTCATCAACATGCAACCCATGTTCACTGGCACTGCATCAAATGAGATTACAGTTACAGCTTACAATATCAGCCCAAATTGGGTGGCACTAAGGAGTTCGGGGATCACGGGGGCAGAATTTGGAACTAATATCACACAGATTAAGAGGACAAAATGCATCCAGTTTCCAATAAGCATGCTAACAAACCAAATTGCCAATTTATGGGGATGGATATTTTGCCGCCTTGACTGGCATGGGACATGATCAACTCGGCAGACTACCTACTAAATTTATTGAGGCTTTCCATATTTATCAGAATTTAGCAAGTGATGGGTTGAACAAAAAAAGGAAAAAAGAAAAAAGAAAAACTCTACCACTGGAGATTAAGCCTTCGTTTGAGACGACTTTTTTGCTTTTTTTTAAATAGCTTTTTAGTATAAATATTAAAATTTTTGTACTAAAAAGCTGTTTTAGGAAGCAGTAAGAAAGTCATCCCAAATGAAGCCTAAATTATTATAATAACTCTGCTAAAAAGTATATTGCAAAGGAAGAAATTAGCTCATCATGTTTGAATCCTTCCTGCTATAATAACACAAATCAGAAGAAAAAAATAATCTACTAAATCACAGAGTGAGTGATTAGTAAAAGAAATGTTTGTAAAGCCTATCCTGCTAGTATATTATCATGCACAATGGTAATTATTATTTATCCACTGAGAGGTTTAACTGAATATCATATAACCCGCATGAAAAATGAAATATATATATATATATATATATATATATATATATATATATATATATATATATATATATTTAATATTATCAACCTTACATTATATTTTTGCATTTAAGTTCTATTTTTTTAACAATAAAATGACTCCTTTGCCAAAAATCTAAAACCTTAAGTAACGCATTAAGGAACTTATCTAAAATGTATGGGAGCAACAAATAATCTATCAATAACACTAATTGGTTGTTTAGATTTTTATATGGCTTCTATTTGATAAAACAAAAGATGGCAATTACTCCAAATAATATAACTAGATACATATACTAAACAAGTTAAAGTTGAAAAGAAAAATGAATCGTAAACAAACATGCAGTAAAAAGGCAAATTTCTATTTCAATCTTCTGTGTATGATAAATTATTGGATAAATGTAACTCACAGCATAGCTGGTTCTTGGAATATTTTCAAAACCAAACTATAGACATCTTTTCCTGATCCATCCACGGTTGAGTGAGCCAGAAACTAGTCAAAAAGAAGATATTATGAGACCATTGATACAAATTAGATGCATGTTCAAAGATTTTTTCTTTATTTAAAGGGACTAATTATGTAGTTATCAGGAGATATAACTAAATTCGAAAGATATATAACTTGGTTGGGGAAAGGCGCTAGGTACTCCCTTCCATTTGAGAATGATTGGCCTATGTTAATATTCATCTGCATTCGAGCAGTGTCTCCCTGTTAAATCAGAATTTTAACTCAGTAAAGTGCTGAAGTACATAGGTTCGCATATACACGTATATCAGATATAGGCATGCGTCTGGTATAGCTAACGAAGGCAATTGAACCTCAAAAACTGGCAGTACCTTCACTCTGATGTGCCCCAGATGTATATGAATGCACTCTAAGAAGTGGAGTACAATGTCATTGAAATCCGTTAATAACCTGAAAATAAGGTCGTGCAGATTGAGGTCAATTAGCCTTACAAATTGGCAACAACATTGCGTAAGATTATGCCTAGGAAATAGCAGAACTCGATTCCAAATGATATCAGCCACAGGCATTCCATCATTACTCATTAGGACCCATTTGGTTGATTGCATATAGAAAACATGCTTTAAAAATTGATGAATTCACTCACTCATTAGGAATCTTAGAAGAGTTTTTGTTGTTTAAAATTCATTAGTGATTTCTAAATACAACCGGCCAAATGACGAAATCCAATAAATTCATCAGTTTCCAAAACATGCTTTCTAATTTTGATGTCGCAGAAGAACCCAAATAAACTATCTTTAAGAGCACCAATGAGAGAAATAGCATCAAACATAGGAGAAACAAAACTCACACCAAAAAAATTTGGCATAGAACAATACAAACAACAGAGACAAGAATAACAAAATTTATGTAATTCGATCAACAATTACCAACATACAATGGGTAAGAAGGCACAAATAATTCACTATCAAAAATATATAGAGGAATGCAACATAAAAGAAGTACCAAGCATCTGCTAAATTCTTTTCCAAGAAAACTAACAAGAAGAGTGGAGCAGGTCTCACCAAATCATGGAGAAACCTTTCCGAAGCGGAAGCCAAAACAGAAGAAAAATAGAATTATTCCCTCACAAAATAAACAAGGCAAAAAGCAGTTTGCATGTCCTTTGATATTTGATACAATTCCTAATTGAAAGTTCGTTAGGGATGTTAAGTCCTTATGAACTAGCCCAAGGCTAACCAAGAGGGGGTGAATTGGTATTTAAAAAATCTTTCAATCAAAACACAAATTCAAACCAAAGTTCACCACAAAGAAAATCAAACTGCGGAAATTAAATGCGGAAAAAATAGTAATAAAGAACACATAAATTTATAGTGGTTCGGTCAACTCGACCTACGTTCGCTCCTTGGAGGCGCCCTCCGAGTATTGCACTAAACTCAGTGACTCTCATTTTACTCTCACAACAAGACGGTGAAGCATTTACAAAACCTCCTTTCCACCGACACCAGTGAGGTAGAGAACCCGACTCCTTTTGCATCCTCCTGAAGCAGGCAGAGAACCTTGATCGATTGCTGAAGTGGATCTCTCTCGAACCTCCAAGAACAAGGGACGACGATCGGAGAAGAGGACTTGGATCCTTGCTTGGAGCAACCTTTGTGAAACCCCTCACAAACTCCCCATCACAAGATCCTCTCTCTCTCTCCCTTTCTCTCCCTCTCCTCTAGGCTCTCTCAGGTCAAGACAGCAGTAAAAGATACCCTCTTGAGTAGAACAATAGATCTTATATAGAAGAGCTTCGGAATAGCTCTTAATTGCAACAAACCGACATTATCGTCCAGGACGATATAAATATCGTCATGTACGATCAGTACAAATTAAGCTCAATCAGCCAGGACAATTTGGGACGATCAAAAGGTTTTTGTTCATATCGTCCAGGATGATAGGATATCATCCTGTACGATTAGTACAAGTCATTGAATATCGTCCAAAATATCGCCCTGAATAGATGTCTAGACGATGGAAAAATAACCTAATCGTCCCGGATGATTAGTTTAATTCAGTGCATATCGTCTAGAGCATCGCCCTGAATAGAAGCTGGTCGATGTTTGATCATCCAGGAACAACTAAGATTTTTGAACTGATCATCCCAGCCGATCCTAAGATCTTACAGGACGATATGATCGAGCAATCAAACCTTAATTGTTTTCCTTAATTACCATATTAATTTAGGCATAATTGTACTGCATCATCCAGGACGATGTCCAAAAATAAAAGCTACCTAAATAGATTTGGGGCTAATTATTTCTGATTTGAGCCTATCGTCCCGGCTGATACGAATATCGTCCAGGACGATGCGCTTAATGACGACTGCCTTAACCAGGACGCCCTAATTAAGATTTATGTTTTTAACTGATCGTCCAGGCCGATTTATGGATCAGCCTGGACGATGTGAGCAAAAACAGAAAACTCTAAAACTGTCAGAAAAAGTTTTCCCAAGTGTGTGTGCAAGATTACTTAGCATCAGGAACCACATCGTTTACAATTGACTCAAGAAAATGTAAGAGATTACAAACTGACTCAGACATAGCCTATCTAATCTTGAGCTGGTTCAAATTGCAGTTTGATCTTGTGAAGCTGAGATGCTAGTAGGAAAGGAAGTCGTAGAGAAACAGAAGTGTTTGCTATCATCAAAATTATATTTCCTGAAAACATATTCGCAACACTAATAACTTCTCCACCATATATTGAATCCTCCGTATCAATATAACATAAAAAGTGCATAAACAATCAATGGTCAAATCAACAATCCTCTTCCTAACCCAAAGCCTCGAAAGGTGGCACAAATTGTGCAACCAATCAAGTATAAGCATTTCCTGAACTTCTAAATAAGGATCACCTTGATGAGCATTTTAGCAAAATTGTGCTCTATATTGATATCTAAACTAAAACTTTCACCACCTTGACTCTTCTCTGTGATAAAGTGATGCTAAAAATAAACATCTTGGATTCTCTCGTGATGCATATGATATCTGACTAAATAAATAACATTCAGAGTATCATTAAAAGCTATTAAACCAACCTAGTGCTAACTAAAGTCTTCAACTAAACCTCTCATCCAAATGACCACTTAAATATCTTCTCAGTTCTCATATGCCCTTCCTCCATAGTGTAACCATTCTAAATAATGGCACGTCTAAAGAGACTAAAAACATACTGGGACTAGGACCTCCTATCAAGATTACTTTCATAATCTAAATAAAAATGTCCCACAAGCATTCCAATCAAGTCTTTCGTAGCTATACATCAAACATTAACACATAGTGCCTCAAAGCTCATTTCACTTCTTCCGACTGAACCCAACTAAGCATTTCCATGTATTTGGTTACAAAACTTGTAGCATGTGAAATATCTAAATGTTGAGAGATATCACAATACCAATATAATGCCATAATTGCACTAGTATAAAACACTCTAATGATGTACTTCTCTTCTGGTGAGTTTTGAGAAGCCAAAGTTGCAAACCAAATCTTTCTAACCCCTTAATAAATCATTATTACATGAAAAATAAAATGTTTTTCTTTCTATTTATCATCAACTAAGTACACAAAATTTTCTTAGTTATACCAAGATGTTCCATTTCAAATGCTATGCTCAAATCCACTTTCTATTTTTTGATATATGATATATCTATAACTGCAATCAACATTTCACCAAAATCTAAGAGCAAATACTCAAAAGATGCATCTATAAGCTACTTGTAGTACAAACAACGGTAAAATTAGGTTCTATTGAACTTATGGTTGATCATAAAGCTATTGAGTTTTGATATATTTGTTTCGAGGACTACCACAAGACAGAAACTTCTTCAATACATAATATGCATGGTCTTCCTTTCCTGTAACTTTGAACCAAGGTGGATGTTGCATTTAAATCTCCTCGTCCAAATCATCATGGAATAAAGTTGTCATCACATCCAACTATTCCATAGCCCTGCTCTACAACCATTTCTAACAATGAATAGATTGAGCTATGCTTAAAATAGGTGAAAAAACCTTCTTAAAGTTCGTACATACGCTCTAATAATGTTTTGTGTGTGATACTATTTTTGCCTCAGTTTCGCACTCTAAATTTGAAGATCCATTTACAACTAACAACTCTTTTATCATTAATGAGTTTAAAAAAACCTTAATCTTCATTTTTCCATACTTATTCCAACTTCTTCTCCATAGTGTAGTCCCATTGCTTGGATTTTCTTTCCCTATTAATCTCCATATAAGTGAATGGTTATTAATTGCCACCAAATTATGCATCACTCCAAGCATATGCAACCATATGAAAACGAGGAATCTTGATACTTATATCTCTAAAATGATCAAATTTGCCTCTTAGCTCTAAGAAGCAAGTATTTCTTCCAATTGTGGTGGTGTCACCCTCTCCTAAGGTTCAAAAATAGTAAGTTTATATGGTGAGTTATCATCTAATTGTTCATGCTCAACCTTAATTATTCATGCTCACTAAAAGTGTCATATTCATTCTTTTGACTAATCCATTGTGTTGAATTGTATCTACTATAACCATGGATAGATTTTCCTCCTCCAAAAAAATCTATCTTCCTTCTCTTGCGAGAAGCTCAAGTAGCTCTCAAAGAACTCCTCACAATTCCTAACATGACTTATCAAGGCACTCTTTTCAACATCATGAGATGAACACAAAATTTGGGTAATATTTGCACGCTCAATTGTCCTTGAGAAGTTTCCAATTATATTTTTGAGTGTATAATTTAAGCTCATTTGAACTTAGAAAAAGTCATTCTTGGTATCATTAGTTTTTCTTAGCCAAACCACATTATCGTTACTATGAATTTGTCAAAAATAGTGTTTAGATAATCTCATAATCAATTGTTGACGTCAATAGCTTTGAGATATAAAATTTGTATTAAAATTTGTGCTTGATCTAGTGAAATTTTCGTGACATATAAGAGTCCATAAAGCATGTAATGCTTGATTTATACTAACAGGGGTGTTTACTCACGAGAAGTGCTGATGCCTATCGCCAAACAATAGTTGATAAGATTTCCAAGAAACAATCAAACATACTATAAATTAAAAGCCCTTAGAAAAAGGCATGACAGCCAAAAAGTGATTATCCATGAAATAAAAGTTTCAGAAAACTGAACACAAGAAGATACAGTTCCAATAAAGGGTTCACTGCTTCAAAGAAATATAAGCACAGTACGAGATAACAGAATGAAACTGCATACTGGACAGAGAAAGCTAACGCATGTCTTTTGCCTTGAAAGCCTCTCAAGTGACCATGGACCTTCACATAAATCCCATTCCTTCATCATCGCCCAACCAAAGTGAAGAAAACGAGAAATCATCAACAATACAAGCAAAAGAGAACCTAATTAAGCGGAAAAACACTTACTGAATAAAAGCAGTGTCGCCCGTATCTGAACTCTCGTTTGCCCTTAAAACATAAATCATAGACGTTTATATCATCCAGAAAACCTAACTTACCTAAGCAATGAATGGACAGCATCTCCCTAAAAGGTTAGCTCACCATCTTCTAAAATCAATCCGTCCAGTACCATCGTCTAGGGTGAAGGACACTTCGGTGTCTCTCTCCATCCTGTTCATGACCAGCCCCACCAGCTTGACCTGGATTCGCTAAGATCGTGTTAGGGTTCTTATAGTGATGGAAAAGAGATGAGTGGGAGATTCATTTAAAACAATATATCACGTTGGCAAGTTCTATCCCGTCGACGATAATGGCGGGTTTGTCCTCACTGGAGTGGTAGGCTTCTATGATCTGTTTCACCGTCATGGGGATCAAGGTATTTGGGGTCCGGATCTGCGACTG
Organism: Dendrobium huoshanense; assembly: GCA_016618105.1. NCBI lineage: Eukaryota > Viridiplantae > Streptophyta > Magnoliopsida > Asparagales > Orchidaceae > Dendrobium > Dendrobium huoshanense. The sequence goes on along the minus strand of CM028355.1, from coordinate 48,159,125 downwards.
GAAATCCATGAATCAGGAAGATGGATTCAAGATAGGGGAAGATTTAGGGAATAGAGGCGGGGTGCGAGTAGGAGATGAGACCTTGGTGGGAGAAATGGAGGAATCAATGGACTGGGAAGGCAAGAAGGCGCCACCAGTTAATAGGGGGGCTCCGGCGAACTGATCCGCAGACAACATGGCCGCCTGCTTGGGATCTGATGAAAAATATGAGATCCGTGAAACTAAGGTGGAGAAGAGCAGCGATAGAACTGGGAGAGCGGGGAAATTCCCGCCGTGGCAAGCAAGTATTTATAGGCTCATTAAGGGGTTATTTGCGTTAGCATCACTAAACTTTTCTGTAATTGCACTGGCTGTAAAGCTCCTTAGAAATAGAACTTTTATTCGGTCCGGTGAACCTACGCTCCTCTACGTTCGGCCACCAATATTTTAGCGCCACGTAGCATGAAGAAAAGTCGCCGATCCGACCCGCTGTTTTTTGGGTTCTCACACGTGTGTTTTTTTAAATCCTTGACGAGCCGAACAACATCCTATCATCTTTTGGATATATTTCAAATACCTAGCAATATCGAGCAAATACCAAGTTGTACCTAGTTTTTTCTAGCAATACCGAGCAAATCCCTAGCAATACCGAGCAAATACTGAGTTGTACCAAGTTGTACCGAGTTTTTTCTAGCAATACCAAGCAAATACCTAGCAATACCGAGCAAATACCAAGTTGTACCGAGCTAATCCTGAGCAAATACTGAGTTGTACCGAGTTGTAAAAAACTCGGTACAACTTGGTATTTGCATGATATTGGACCATTGGTCTTCACAGAGCGGTATTTCTCATTTTTGCAAAGCAATACCTAGCAAATACCGAGCAATACCGAGAAAATCGCAAACATAGCATTCTCGGGTTCCGCTCCGGGTCAAGTCGTCGGGCCGCGCGGTTTAGAGTAAGAGCACGTTACGACATGTTATTGGCGGCCGAACGTAACTCTACGTCCGGTCAGAGGACATAATAATTGTTCTTAGAAATAAGCCCTTATAAGTACTTCAAAAGAAACACAACATGTGAGGTGCTAATAAAATATATTTACGATCAGGTTAAAATATACCTCTATGGTTTATAATTATTATTCTCTTGAATGGCAGTTCAATTGGCTTTCGGATCATTCTTATTATAGATATATAGATGTCATTGTTTCATAACTCATATCACAAAAGTAATAAATATTTTACTTTATTTTAATAAATTTTTAATTTACTTGTATATCTTTTTATTTTTTACAAGTTATGAAATAATTTTATTAAAATATCTAATAAATTTAAATTCCTAAGAAAAAGAATAGCTCATGTCTTATATTCATATTATTTACATCTATCAATAAATTTAAATAAGATTGCGTGTTAGAAAATACGCGGCGGTAGAGTTTTATGAATTTGCGTCCGAGCGTTGCACGTAAGTTTAACACACAAACAGGAAAAGAGATTGAACACCAAGAGTTTTTACGTGGAAAACCCAAAAATGGGAAAAACCACGGGGCCTCGCCCAGTTGCAAATTTCCAATAGCGTTTTTGGTGATTACAAATGGCGGATTTCGTCCCACAAGCCGGGATAATCCAAATACAACTTGTTTCTTCCACGGAATTCACAAAGTCCTGCGAATTCCTAGCGTTTCCTGAAAATCCGGCAGAGTTCCGGCGTCTTCAGGCGGCAGGAAGAGCTTCCGGCGGCGGTGGTCGAGGAGGTGAGGAATCTCCTATTCCCCTTTCTCCTTCTCCTTCTCTTCTTCTGCGAATTATTGGCGTTTCCTGAAAATCTGGCAGAGTTCCGGCGTCTTCAGGCGGCAGGAAAAGCTTCGGCGGCGGTGGTCGAGGAGGTGAGGAATCTCCTATTCCCCTTTCTCCTTCTCCTTCTCTTCTTCTGCGAATTCTTGGCGTTTCCTGAAAATCCGGCAGAGTTCCGGCGTCTTCAGGCGGCAGGAAAAGCTCCGGCGGCGGTGGTCGAGGAGGTGAGGAATCTCCTATTCCCCTTTCTCCTTCTCCTTCTCTTCTTCTTCTCTCTCTTCACTTGAGTCCCTTGGTGTAGAATGAGGGCTCTATTTATAGTTTTTCTGGAGTGGCATAGCCCGTAAATAGGCGTGAGATCAAGGGCGAACAGGGAGTGGTTTGAATGGACGGTCGATATCGAATCTTTTAATCATGCACCGTTCGTTGGACATTTGATGGCCTTAATGATGTAGGAATTTGATGATCTTGGGCTCGTTGGATTCGTCTCGTCGAGCCGCTCGATTCGAGTATAAGCTCGTCAAAATCGGAGACCGTTTGGTAACTCAAATTGCGGTTTGAACCTTCCAACAGCGCTTCGAACCTTTGATTCGGACTCATTTGGGCTCGGATTGGGTTGATCTTGGTGTCGTTGGGTTTGTATTTCCGAGACGCTCAGTTTGACTGTAAGCTCGCTGAAATCGGAGTTCATATGCTCCCGAAATTAATTTTTGAAGTTTCCAACTAGGTTTTGCCTCGAGATTCGTGCCCGATCAAGATGATTTTGCGATGCCGTATCAATAATAATTTTTTTCCAAATTTTAATGTCATTCTATTAATAATGATATAAATTTTAGAGTATTTCTACCGAACTTTGAGTGACAATTTCTTACAAATTTTAGAATAAGATATTCTTTACTCTTTTTTTAGTATTGAAATCTAAAAAAATGAGAGAATATGAAAGATAATTTGAAACTGGTTTTTTTTTTAAGATAAAAGATTTTATATTTTTTGTACTAAAAAGTCGTTTTAAAAAGCAGTAAGAAAACCGTCTCAAATGAAGCCCGATACTCTTCTAGTAAAAATATCATTTTAAAAATAAAAATATGATGATTTTGAAAATTTTGAGAGTGATACATTTCAAACTCATTTCAAAATAAAGCTTTTTTATAAAGTTTCTCTATCATTGTAGCTTAACTAAAATTGAAGGGTATTGAGTCCTCAAGCATGGGGGATTTGCACTAAGTTGCTAATTATTATTGTTGTTGGAGGCTGAATCGACACTAAAAACTGCAAGTATAATTTGCAAATAGCTTCCAACAATACTGGTGGCAATGGCAAGTGTGATGTTAGTTGCAAAAACTAAGGACATATATGACAATTATTTCATTAACAAAGATGGATAAGTTTTCAGAGTGTAGAGTGATAATGATTTGAGCTTTTATGAGGCAATGAGTTGTGTTCAGAGGGTCTCAATAACTTAGGAGGTTGTTTTTGAGAAGAAATATATGGCTCCTCCATTAAAGTGATAGTTGGAAGACTCCAAATCAACACTAGGTATTATTATATTAGAAAATTTTGCTAAATCTATTGGTGACCTAAAATTATGGACATAAAATCTTATCATTTTTCTTGGAGAATGTAATGAAAATATTATGGTGATTTGATTTTTTGTGAGACAATATGTCAAAATCCATTCCATAAATAGAGTGTTTTCCTCTTGCACTTTATGCAATTGACAAATGGCTTCAAGCTCAAATGTTGCTCTCTCTAAAGTGATGAAGAGGGTTGGTTATACAAACAGCCTTTCAATGTCATTCAAGATTATGATAGGCAACAGTTCTTAAGCATCGATGCAAGCATGATGTTCATGAGCTTTCAAGTGGCCAAAGACATAAATCGCACAATGCTCCCCTAGTAGATACATGTTTTCTCATCGATTACTTTTACTATGGACATTATTTTTTTATGTTCTTTCTCTATCCTCACTAATATGCATGGTTTGCCTTCATGGTAGCAAAGCCTCTTGTCAAACACCCTTAGGAATTAACATCCATCAATTGGAATATTGGCTATCGCCTCTTGCCCTTAATCCCAGCACAACTCCTACCTTTCTAAACATATACACTATACTCATGGAACTTATAGAATCACCCACAATCCATGTCACAACCAATAACCCCAATAAAATACACACAATTCCCATCCCCCTAAACTAAAATTGTTAATGTCTAAGAACAATAATATCACCAATGTTCAACCCTCCATCGACAACCATCACACTTGGCACTCTTCATGATCAAACATTTTTGGGAAAATAACTTTGGAGGCTACGACTTAATACCATGTCCAACCAAACAACTTCTACAAGATAACGACACCATCACACGTAACCTTGGCTATAACATATGGATGCTCATTGAACAAGATCTTATTGTTGCACTATATTCCATCATCTTGACCTCTCTCCTCCATTATCTACTTAGTCCAATATTTGTATTGAGATGTGGTTCACCATGAATCAGCAAATTCAATCATCAAACTACTCTTGCCTCCTTCAAGGCTTCAACTTAAGAATGAGTTCCCTCACATTACCATGAAGGACCAACACATAACTCAATATCTTCTATAATGAGCTTCCACCAACCCTTCTCATCTACCACTCACAATATAACAATTTCCTCCAATTGAATAGATTTTTCTTGCCCCCACAAATCATTGGTGATCCTATGATAACATGCACTAGGACATAGTGTAATATCTCGTTCTCTTACTGTTCCTCTCTGATTTGGATTTTCCTCCCAGAATCGGCCAGGACGAAGTTTGGATCGTCCAGGCCGATCAGTGCATGGAAAACAGCTGATTTCTGGTGTGTTTTCTGGAAGGATTTCTGGACAGGATCGTCCAGGACGATATTGAGATCGTCCGGGACGATCGGCACTGTTCACAATACCGTCCTGATCATCGCCCTGGGAATGGTCCAGGACGATCAGAATTTGGTCTGATCGTCCCGGGACGATCGGGCGATCGGCCAGGCCGATATGAGTAAGTTATAAGGAAATGAGCTCGTTTTGAGGAGAGAGAAAAATCAAAATTTAAAATCAGAAATATCTGAGGAGAGAGAAAGAGAAAAGGAAAAAAGAGAAAAGCTGGTTTTCGGAGACCGCGGAGCGCTTTTCGTCCGACGCTGCTGTTGGAGAAAGTGTAGATCTCGTGGTAAGGACTCCGAACCCTGTTTCTGTTTTCAAAGATGTTGTGTTTTGACCGAGTTGGGATTTGTTTTGTGTTTTCGTAGTCGACTTTTCGACATGATTTCGATTTGACACAACTTTCACCGCACAACTTCTAGTATGTTATAGATATGATTATTGTACACGATTTGACTGTATTCTACGAAGATTTTACCGGTCGGAATTGATTCTACGTGATTTTAATCGAATAGAAAATAATCGGGACCTGATTTGGTTTGGATTCTATAGATCGATAGTCTTGTATTGACGTTATAGATATTCTATTGTAATTTGGAAAGATTTGGAAATTATGTCTTTTTGCAGGATTTTTGTGTAATTTTGACCGACTACCGTTATGCTGCCCGATTTTCGTATGATTCCTGAATTGTATGAAACTGATAGATTGAATCGATATAGATATGATTATTGATATGATTGCTCTAATATGGATTATTGATTGATTATTGATACTGGAACACGTATAACCTGGTTGAACATTGGTTGGAGATGATACCTGTACAGGATGGTGGGCCGACGGGCTTTCCTTTAAATCATAGATCATGGATCATGGATATAACGATGGGAGTCATAAGGAGATCATATGCCGACGGGCGGCCGACGGGCAATAGAGTGACGACTCTTTTCATAGAACCAATGTATTGATATCTACAACAGCAATATGAATTCTACAACAGCAACATGACCATTGATTATACATTGTTCAGTATATAGTATTGAATTGCATGTTTACTGTATTGATTTACAGATTTATTGCTTTATCGACTTCTGCTTATTGAGTTTGATCGGATTTACTGTATCGTACGATTTCACTGATTTCATCGATTGACTACTGAACATTGATACTACTGAACACTGATAGATATAGATACTGCATTGATAGCATGGACATGGACATCGTATTTGTACTACTGCCTATAGACTTATAGATTCACTGTTGCTGCTATTCTACACCGTATTGACTGTTTTATAGATTCCTTGTCTCGTATCGCTTTTCTCAATTGACTTCATTGATTAGATCGCACTGATTTGACCGTATCAATTTGATTGACGACATTGATTTATTGAATTGATTTACCGAATTGTCTGCCGCTGCATTGACTGGTTTTATTGACTATGAATTTCCGCTGCATTGACTCATTGACCATTGACTGATACAGATTGAATAGATTGACATGCATATTGATAGCATTGCCGTGCTTTGATTTCAGTTATAGGTATTAGGTGACCTGCTGGGCTTTGTAAAGCTCATTATATGTGGTTGATATTTTCAGGTCAGGGATCGGGAGCAGGAGATAGGAGTTGATTCAGATTGACAGGTTTTAGTTCTTTTGATCGATAGATGATTCTTTTGTACTCAGGACAGGATAGATTTCTCTACTTGCATTGATAGTGTAGTTCCTGAGTTTTGTACATGTTGTTTTGAGATATGAATCGACTTGAATATTGATGTTTTAAATTTTATAGATGTTTGATAGATTGCTTACTGAAGGTTTATAGATAACTCTGGTAAATTGTTTGGCTATTGATCGACATTCTTTCCAAGTTAGATCTCGGGGCGTTACAAGTTGGTATCAGAGCAGTGTTATTGGAAGAATGAATTGTTACCAGAGTTGTAGGATTGGATTGAGAGATTGGGTAGATTGGGTAGCTGTAAGAGCTTCATTGGCATACATCGTTGCATGTGTGTATCATTTGTTTTGAATTGTGCAGGTGAAAAAAATATATGGATCCTCCAGCAGAATCTAGTGTACCGAATGAGCAACACAGCGCAGCTCCAGTGCCTTCAGAGAGTATGATGCAGTTAGCTACTGCGATTGCACATGTTATGGGGGATGCCCAGAGCAAGATGAGTGGGAGCAAAGAGGAAGAAGTTGATAGACACTTGCAAATGTTCCACAAGCTGAAGCCTCCGTTGTTCAAAGGGGCTGTAGGACCACAGGCTGCTGAGGATTGGATCATGAGGATGGAAAAGATTTTTGACAGCATGCAGTGTCCGGGAAACAGAAAAGTACCATTGGCAGTATTCATGTTGGAGAGTGAGGCAGAGAGATGGTGGATTGGACAGCAGAGAGAGAAGTTTCAGGGGAAGACCAATGCTGAGATCACCTGGGATGAGTTCACTGCATTGTTCAGGATGTGGTTTGTACCACCGTCAGCTCAGCGACAGATGCAGGAAGCTTTCATGAGATTGGAGCAAGGCCGCAAGTCAGTGATGCAGTACGAGGCCGAGTTTACTGCACTTGCGAGGTACGCTGCTCATCTGATACCTACTACTGAAGAAAAGTGTTATAGATTTCTGCACGGATTGAACAGAGAACTGAGACATCCACTAGTACCTTTTCGAATCCACGAGTTTTCTGAGCTAGTGGAGCGAGCCCGATTGATAGAGATCGATTTGGCGACACCAGTATCGAGGTACGATGATACCAGGAGGAGGAGAGATGAAGTACGACGAGATGATTCTGGTAGAGATAGAGATAGAGAGAAGAGAAGCAGGTATGAGGGTTCGAAGGGATCTGCATCGGGATCTGCGTCACGATCAGCATCGATAGTATCATCTGGTGGTTCTGGCACGTGCGTTCACTGTGGCAAACGACATGCAGGTCCGTGCTACTTATTGACGGGACAGTGTTTTTACTGTGGACAGCAAGGGCACCGAGCAGCAGATTGTCCTCAGAAAAGACAGGGCGGAAGGACTGATTCTGGTACGGGTACAGGACAACAGAGGACTGTTGCCTCGAGGGCCTACAGTGAGAGATCAGGGAACCGGATGAATGATAGAGCTGTCAGAGATCAGAGGGAGACAGTTGCGCCACGACCTTCTGCACTTCCTCCAGTGGTGCCACGCATCTACAGTCTACAGAGTTTACAGCATCGTGAGGATCAGCAACGACCGGAAGATTCTACTGGTAAGACTGATTTGACTAACCGATTGATATTGACATATGAACATTGCATATTGACATTTGATTGATTGCATTGTGTGTTCTGTATGGATTCCGACGAGTTTTGATTTGGATTTGGATTTCGATCGAATCGTTTTGCATTGTCTGTTTTTGCTTCGTACCTGTAGGGAAATGTCGGGACGACATTTTTCTAAGGTGGGGAGATTGTAATATCTCGTTCCCTTACTGTTCCTCTCTGATTTGGATTTTCCTCCCAGAATCGGCCAGGACGAAGTTTGGATCGTCCAGGCCGATCAGTGCATGGAAAACAGCTGATTTCTGGTGTGTTTTCTGGAAGGATTTCTGGACAGGATCGTCCAGGACGATATTGAGATCGTCCGGGACGATCGGCACTGTTCACAATACCGTCCTGATCATCGCCCTGGGAATGGTCCAGGACGATCAGAATTTGGTCTGATCGTCCCGGGACGATCGGGCGATCGGCCAGGCCGATATGAGTAAGTTATAAGGAAATGAGCTCGTTTTGAGGAGAGAGAAAAATCAAAATTTAAAATCAGAAATATCTGAGGAGAGAGAAAGAGAAAAGGAAAAAAGAGAAAAGCTGGTTTTCGGAGACCGCGGAGCGCTTTTCGTCCGACGCTGCTATTGGAGAAAGTGTAGATCTCGTGGTAAGGACTCCGAACCCTGTTTCTGTTTTCAAAGATGTTGTGTTTTGACCGAGTTGGGATTTGTTTTGTGTTTTCGTAGTCGACTTTTCGACATGATTTCGATTTGACACAACTTTCACCGCACAACTTCTAGTATGTTATAGATATGATTATTGTACACGATTTGACTGTATTCTACGAAGATTTTACCGGTCGGAATTGATTCTACGTGATTTTAATCGAATAGAAAATAATCGGGACCTGATTTGGTTTGGATTCTATAGATCGATAGTCTTGTATTGACGTTATAGATATTCTATTGTAATTTGGAAAGATTTGGAAATTATGTCTTTTTGCAGGATTTTTGTGTAATTTTGACCGACTACCGTTATGCTGCCCGATTTTCGTATGATTCCTGAATTGTATGAAACTGATAGATTGAATCGATATAGATATGATTATTGATATGATTGCTCTAATATGGATTATTGATTGATTATTGATACTGGAACACGTATAACCTGGTTGAACATTGGTTGGAGATGATACCTGTACAGGATGGTGGGCCGACGGGCTTTCCTTTAAATCATAGATCATGGATCATGGATATAACGATGGGAGTCATAAAGAGATCATATGCCGACGGGCGGCCGACGGGCAATAGAGTGACGACTCTTTTCATAGAACCAATGTATTGATATCTACAACAGCAATATGAATTCTACAACAGCAACATGACCATTGATTATTCATTGTTCAGTATATAGTATTGAATTGCATGTTTACTGTATTGATTTACAGATTTATTGCTTTATCGACTTCTGCTTATTGAGTTTGATCGGATTTACTGTATCGTACGATTTCACTGATTTCATCGATTGACTACTGAACATTGATACTACTGAACACTGATAGATATAGATACTGCATTGATAGCATGGACATGGACATCGTATTTGTACTACTGCCTATAGACTTATAGATTCACTGTTGCTGCTATTCTACACCGTATTGACTGTTTTATAGATTCCTTGTCTCGTATCGCTTTTCTCAATTGACTTCATTGATTAGATCGCACTGATTTGACCGTATCAATTTGATTGACGACATTGATTTATTGAATTGATTTACCGAATTGTCTGCCGCTGCATTGACTGGTTTTATTGACTATGAATTTCCGCTGCATTGACTCATTGACCATTGACTGATACGGATTGAATAGATTGACATGCATATTGATAGCATTGCCGTGCTTTGATTTCAGTTATAGGTATTAGGTGACCTGCTGGGCTTTGTAAAGCTCATTATATGTGGTTGATATTTTCAGGTCAGGGATCGGGAGCAGGAGATAGGAGTTGATTCAGATTGACAGGTTTTAGTTCTTTTGATCGATAGATGATTCTTTTGTACTCAGGACAGGATAGATTTCTCTACTTGCATTGATAGTGTAGTTCCTGAGTTTTGTACATGTTGTTTTGAGATATGAATCGACTTGAATATTGATGTTTTAAATTTTATAGATGTTTGATAGATTGCTTACTGAAGGTTTATAGATAACTCTGGTAAATTGTTTGGCTATTGATCGACATTCTTTCCAAGTTAGATCTCGGGGCGTTACACATAGGCTCTTAAGCTTAAAATCATAGTCAACCTCTCCCGCATGGTCACCTCCTCAAGCGTTCTCACATACTATTCAGCTGCAACTAAAGTTGAGAAATGGCATGCCATGCCTCAAGAGTTTAATGCCCCTAAGGCTTAAGGTGCTTTGGTACTTATTCACCTTCTCCTCATTAAAATGTTCTTAGTGTAAAATGGAGATCTAGAATAAAATATAACTCTTTCTTAACATAAGTCAAATCTAATACCTCAACTTTATTAGATTTAAATGAGAATTTGACTTTTAACCAGACACAATGGAGAAAAAGGATTCATGTAGCCGACCCCACATAGTGGGACAAAGGCTTGATGTTGTTGTTCTAATGGCACTATTACCAAACATAAAGCCTACATATAGCTAAAGCATATATGCAAAAACATTGCATCGATTACGCCAAAACTTTCAATCCAATATTCAAAATACTCGCCATTCAAAAACTACTAATGGTGACTATTCATCATAGTTGATTGATCACTCAATAAGATGTTTCAAACACCTTCCTTTGCGGTGACTAGCTAAAAACTATATATTTGGCTCAACCTCATGGCTTTTAAGATCCCCAACATCTTCACATGTCTATTAAAAAAAGCCATATAATGCCTCAAGCTAGTTCCATGTTAATGGTTTGCTACTTTATTAAACTAGCTTTGTCAACTTTGATTTCACCTTAGAATCACATATCCTTCTTTCATAATTTATAGTAGCAATGACACTCTAATGTGGCGTTGGGCTAGCACATTTGATGATGGCTTTAAATTGTGACCAAATCTTCTAATGAGTGTTAGGATTTAGGCACTAAAGGGGTTTTAGAATAAGCATATTTAAAGTTTAAGCAAGTAGGGGTTAAATTAATCAAAACCTAAGAGCTTCTTCAAGTAGATTTAGTGTTTTTTTTTTTTTTTTTTTTTTTTTTTTGTTATGAATATATGGACCCATTGATATGAAAAATATTTAGAATATCTAAAGTAATATATTTATATATGATATGAAAATTTTCACAATTTTTGAGATTTTTTTCTAGGTTTTATAACAAAACTAGGTCATGCAGTAACAAAGTAAGGCCATCAACTTTTGGTTGGATGTTTGGACTTGGGGGGTGAGTTTAGGGCTAGAGAAATATTATGGAATCACTTATAGGTGGTAGAAATATATCTCTCGACAATATCTATAGTCTTAGACTATTTTTCATATAGTTATTCAAACGCTCAAAGGAATAAGAAAAGTTATTGTTTCCTAAAGCCTTGATTATTAGCTTCTAATAGGAATTTTTGTGTGGATTTATGAAAGAAATAATGATGAGATGATTTGGTTTTATAGGAGAGCGTTATTAAAAGAGATCCATGTCAAGAAACAAAAAAATTTTGAACAAATATAAAGCCAAATCACACATCAATGTGAAAGAAATTGAAGAGATCACACTAGGGGTGTCAAAAATGGGTAGTGGGTTGGGTTCAAGTCGAACCCGATAATGATCAATTGTTGTTTGACACGACCCATACCTGACCCGTATTTTGTAAATGTGTCAAAAATTCTAACCCGAACCCGAACCTCCATGCTACAAACTCGAGTCAACCCGACCGGACAAGGCTGGCCCGAGGCAAATCGAGCATGAGTTGAAGGCAGGTTGTGTGCAAGTTGATGGCGCCAAGGCTGGTCGCGCACAAGCTGCGCAACCGCGACTCATGCAAAAAGCAGGCAGAGACAGAACGTGCACATTGTACAGTCAAGACTCACGGGCTGCGGGATGCCCATGTAGGATTTGACGGAAAGACATGAGGGTTGGAAAATTAGACTCATGGTAGGCAGGACGCCGCACAGTGTGACTGAACCATGCGAGCAGCAGGCTGTGCGGGACCGCGAGGTATACGACGTGGGGTCTGCCACTTGACCTGCAGTTAGGTCTAATGAGTCGGACGGTGCTGCATGTGCGAGATTCTGGTGGGAGTGACGATGTTGGAATGGACAGTGGAAACTAAAAACTACAAGAAGTGTAGCACAGATATAGAGGAATCATCAAATATGGAGAACTTCATAACAAGTAAACATGTAGCATAGATGAAAGTGAGGATGACTTGAATGATTTAATGAGGTCTGAAGTGTGTTCCTAGAGCCACTTCAAGGGTATCGATGTAGGAAGGATCCTCAAATTCAGTCACTCGAAGATGACTTTAAGTGCAAGAGCATTGACCTCAACTATAATAATTGATGAGACATATTACCCCAATAGTAGCAAATAATTCACTCCACCACCTTGATGAATTGAGAAGAAAAGGCATCAAAATGAATTTTCAAGGGAGATCTTTGAGGTGAAGCCTCCTAAAAATTTCAAATTCACCCACATTAACTCTTACAAAGAAAGAATAATCAGGCTAAGTATTTTGCCTACTTTGAGTCAGTTACCTCATAGTAAGGCAGAAATGATGCTTTAAATTGTATATTTTTATTAACCACTTTCAAAGATACACTTCTAAAGAAACATTTTTTCGAAGGTCACTGTTTTTTTGTTGAGTTCAAAAGGCTATTCATTACCAAATTCTCCTATGCATAACAATTTACTAGCATTAGAGGAGCCATGCAAGCCATGGAGAAATTTCAGTATGAGATTTTAGAGGGAGGTGTTGGACAATTTTGGATTCAATAATACTGATTGCTAGAACTCCAGCTTTAGCCATGATGATTCTTATAGGATCACCATGGCAATAGTAATGAGGCAAACGAACTCCCTTTCGAATGAGGGTGATGTCAACATGTACCAAAAGGGCCACAAATATGGGGCCCCTCATGACTTTTGATGAAGTAGTGCCATAACTAGAAGGTTGGTGAATGGGTCTTACCATTGTCAAAATGTAAAAAGCTTTAAGGCAACACAATGGTAAACATTATTACGTAAAGATGTTAATGATGATATTGAATATTACTACCGACAATTTTGGCAATGGCCAAGTGAACGTCAAGGTGGTCGAATGAGTCCTCAAGTTTTCGTTATCATCACAACGGAGCAAACGGTTGGTTGATGTGACATGATAAAAAGTGAATGTCTAAGATACGCTAACACATCCTTCGAAGGGGTCATCATCGATTACAAGAGATTGCAACATATTTGAATGCAACTTGCTCATGGGAAAGGATGGTTTTAATTTCCTAAACGCGATGATTTTAAGGTGACAACTTCTTCTAGAGGAAATCCTGACATCCTTGGATTATCATACTTGTGTCAGCAAAATCGAGGAAGCTTGAGGGTTCCTTGACAACAACTTATTAGAGGAAATTTGTTGACGACGACTACTAAATTCATCCTAATTTTGCATTTTGTACTTGTAAAGTTTTTTTTTTTTTTTTTGCACCAACAACTTTACTATTTCGTTATAATAATAATAATGATATAAATAAATAAAATGAACATTTCTTACTTTTGGAAGTTGTCTTCCATCATATTTTTCATCTAGAATTCTTCTATTATTTTATGGTCATTGACTCTATTATCAAAAATACATCTAGTAAATACGAAGCTGACATTGGGTGATGAGCATAACATAAACATCATAAGGAATCTAAAGGAACTCTTTAGGTGTCAGGAAAATGTGAAGCATACACAAAGAGGAACTTTTATTTGGTCCGGTGAACGTACGTTCCTCTACGTTCGGCCACCAATGTATTAGCGCCACGTAGCAGGAAGAAAAGACGTCGACCCGACTCGCTGTTTTTTGGGTTATTGCACGTGCGTTTTTTTAAATCCTTGACAAGCCGAACAACATACATCACCTTTTGGATATATTTCAAATATCTAGCAATACCGAGCAAATACCGAGTTGTACCTAATTTTTTCTAGCAATATCGAGCAAATACCTAGCAATACCGAGCAAATCCCAAGCAATACCGAGCAAATCCTGAGCAAATACTGAGTTGTACCGAGTTGTACTGAGTTTTTTCTAGCAATACCGAGCAAATACCTAGCAATACCGAGCAAATCCTGAGCAAATACTGAGTTGTACCGAGTTGTACCGAGTTTTTTTCTAGCAATGCCGAGCAAATCCCTAGCAATACGGAGCAAATCCTGAGCAAATACTGAGTTGTACCGAGTTGTACTGAGTATTTTCTAGCAATACCGAGCAAATATCTAGCAATACCGAGCAAATCTCTAGCAATACCGAGAAAATCCTGAGCAAATACCAAGTTGTACCGAGTTGTAAAAAAACTCGGTACAACTCGGTATTTGCATGGTATTGGTCTTCACAGAGCGGTATTTCTCATTTTTGTAAAGCAATACCTAGCAAATACCGAGAAAATCGCGAACATAGCATTTCCGGGTTCTGCTCCGGGTCAAGTCGTCGGGCCGCACGGTTTAGAGTAAGAGCACGTGGCGACATGTTATTGGCGGCCGAACGTAGCTCTACGTCAGGTCAGAAGACGTAATAATTGTTCCAAAGCGAGGCCCATGGAAGATGAGGTAGAATGTGTGACACCTTCTTAGAATGACATGAGTTGATCATAAGACAAGTTAGGACAAAATAAAATGACGCCTAAATAGGGCTCTAGTAAGTTATAGGAAATTCAAAGAATACACTATAAGTTTCTGAATTACAGTCAAAGTAGGGTGGATGTAGACAATACATTAATTGTCATACTATAATAGATTCGAGAGAATCTAGTTCAACCAGATAGATTTGTTACCCACTGAGGTTTAGGGTGGTTGGTGGGCAAGCACGGTTGGGAACCCCCCATCCCGGGTTTAAATCCCTCTATTATGGTCTCGCCTCTTCAGTGAGGCAAAACAATTGTTGGCTCGATGCCGGTTAGTGACCTTATTAGGTTCCGCTGAGAAATTAGTTGAAAGAAACGAGAGCAGGAGAGGAGAACGGAAAGCGAACAGAAAGAAGAAAGAGAATTTTGTATATTGAATGAATAAACTATTACAGATGTACAAGTATTTATAGAGTCATTCCAGAACTAAATGGCTGACGTGTCATAATCTTGATAGCCCCCCTCAAACTGATCGTGAGTCTTGTGAATAGTCAGTTTGGTTCGAAGTTCTTGAAACCGAGCAACGGCGAGGGGTTTTGTGAAGATGTCAGCTAGTTGGTCGTTGGAGGCAATATGCTCGATGGATAGGGATTTGGAGTCAATATGTTGCCGGATGAAGTGATGATCGATCTCAATGTGTTTTGTCCTCGCGTGAAATACAGGGTTGTTGGCCAATGCAATTGCGGAGGTGTTGTCGCAATAGATTGGTGTTGGAGCTTGTTGCGGAATCTGGAGTTCTTCGATTAGGCGACGAAACCAAAGCACCTCGGATGTGGCTGCTGAGAGAGATCGGTATTCTGCTTCGGTGGATGATTTCGCGACAGTAATTTGTTTCTTAGCTGACCACGAAATAAGAGTATTGCCTAGAAAGGAACAGAAGCCGGACGTGGACTTCCTGTCAAGGTGGTCCAATGCCCGATCTGCGTCTGCATATGACCGGAGCTGAAGATTACCAATGGATATGGGAATGCTGTAGGCCAGAGAACCTTTGACATATCGGAGGACCGTTTGAGATCTTGAAAATTGTCGGTGGTGGGAGCATGCATAAATTAACAGATCCTGTTTGTGGCATAAGATATATCCGGCCGAGTTATTGAAAGGTACTGGAGAGAGCCTGCTAAGCGACGATACAAGCTGGGATCCGAGAAGAGCTAGGCGTCGGTGTCGTGAGTGATGGTTTTCGGTGCTAGAGGTGTGGGAGTCGGGCGGCATTCAGCAAGGCCGGCGTCCTTCAGGAGTTTTGTGGCGTAGTGGCTTTGATGAAGGAATTATCCTGATTTTGTTTTGACCACTTGAATGCCAAGATATAGGGAGACTTGGCCAAGTTGCTTGAGAGCAAAGTGAGAGTGGAGATATTGCAGAAGTGTTTGAATTGTCGCATGGTCGTTACCTGTGAGCAAGATATCATCGACGTAGATCAAGAAATATAATTGAATGTTCTTGTTTTGAAATATGAGGAGAGATGGATCGGAGCGACTAAACCTGAACCCGAATTGATGAAGAAGCGAGGTGAGTTTGCGGAACCACTAGCGCGGAGCCTGTTTTAACACGTACAATGATTTATGTAGCTTGCAAACGTAGTCCGGGTGTTGGGTGTTGGGTGTCGATGAAGCTTGGAGGTTGCTTCATATAGACGATTTCATTGAGATCACCATGAAGAAAGGCGTTGGAGATGTCGAGCTGAAGAATGTTCCATTTCCGATGCAGGGCTAGAATGAGCAGTATCCGAATCATTGGCATTTTTGCGACGGGACTAAAGGTTTCTTTGTAATTGACCCCGAGAGTTTGGTTGTATCCTTGAGCGACCAACCGAGCTTTGTATTTGTCGACCATGCCGTTGGCAAGAGCTTTGTTTTGTACGTCCATTTGCATCCTAAGATGGGATTGGTCGTTGGCGGAGGGACAAGCGACCACGTACCTTGTTTCTGGAGATCGCCAAATTCTGTTGACATAGCATTGCGCCAGTGCTGGATGCTTGGGAGTACGAGGCGTGCTGGAGGACGATAGCGTGGTTGAGAGGTCCAATATTTGTTGCGGTTTATGAATGCCAGCTTTGGCACGGGTAGTCATCTGATGCGTGGGTTGAGTAGGAGCCGAAGGTAGTGCGGGTTCCCTGATGACTGAACTTTGCTGAGGTATTATATTGTTCTGAAGCGCAGGCTTGTGCGCGTGAGCCAAGATCTGGGAGAGATCGGGAGGTGGGCTGTTATGATGAATGGTTTCAGAATTAGGTTGATAGGCGGACGTGGGGGTTAGGAGAAAGGGTGAGATTGGTTTGTCGGAATCCTGGGACGAAGTCGAGGGCGATGGGAAGTATTTCGGGTATGGAAAAGTTTGTTCATGAAAGGTGACGTGCCGGGAGATTTAAACTTTGTTGGTGAGAAGATTGAGACATCTGTAACTATGGTGGTGAGGTGAGTAATCAAGAAATACACTAGGTTGTGACTGCGGTTCAAGTTTGGAGTTGGTGTAAGGTTTGAGCCACGGGAAGCAGAGGCACCCGAAGGTGCGAAGATGATCGTAGGCCGGAGGTTTGCCGTGAAGCCGTTGATGAGGAGTTTAGTTATTGATGGCTTTTGAAGGAAACCGATTGACCAGATAATTCGCCATGGATACCGCGTCGGCCCAGAACGAAGACGAAAGACGGGATGTGTGGAGCAGAGTACGAGTGAGTTCAATTAGATGCCGGTGTTTGCGCTCTGCCGTTCCGTTCTGTTCCGGAGTATGAGGGCATCTTATCTGATGAGAAATTCTGTGAGATGAAAGAAATAATTTGAATGCATTGCTGGTGAATTCGCTGCCGCCGTCCGAGCGGAAAAATTTTGGCGTGGTATGGAATTTCGTTTGAACCATGGAGCAGAAGTGACAAAACTTAGAGAAAGTTTCATGTTTTGAGTTCATTAGATATAACCAAGAAAATTTCGGAAAATCATCAATAAAGACTACGTAGTACTTAAAATCGGTAATGGATGATTGGGGAGCAAATCCCCAAACATCTGAGTGAACTAAGTAAAACGCATGCGGTGAAGTGGTGGTATTTTTATTAAACGGTAGTTTATGGCTTTTAGCCATATTACAAGAAATGCACAAAATTTTATTTGGGACTCGGTCGAGTTGAGGAAGAGCATGACAAAGCTTGGCAAGAACCCCCTTGATGAGGATGACCAAGTCTTGAATGCCAGAGATGGGTGGGCGATTGACCATGAAGAAGAGGACGATCCAGCGTGGAGGGTGAGAGATGATAAAGCCCGTTATGCATTTGACCATGAAGAAGAGGACGATTGTCCTGAACATCCTTAATCACAAACCCGTTAGTGTTAAAGCAAATTGAAACTCGACTATCCGAGGTAAGTTTTGAAATCGAAATGAGATTATGTTTTAAAGAGGGAACGTGCAGTAAATTCTGAAGATATATCTTACGAGCCGAGTGGTAGTGGAAGTATTCCTTGACCTGGAATAATGGATCGGGAATGAAGAGCTATTTGCGACCGAGATGGTATCTTGCCCTTGATATGGCGAACTGAGATGCAGGTTCTGAAGATCCGGAGTTAGGTGGGTAGACGCTCCTAAATCAAGAATCCAGTCCATTGTTGTTGACGGGGAATGTTGCACGGTAAGGGCCTGAGAGGACGAAGATGGTTGTGATGGTGCGTACTTGAGATTACACATGTGCCAACAGTTGAGGACGATGTGTCCCAGCTTGCCGCAGACCTGACACGTGGGGCGATTGGTGTTGGCGGTGCCGGAGGGCTGCCTGGCGGGTGTGTTTTCCCGGTAGTTGTTGTTACGGTTCTTGAAGAATTTTTGGGAACCTTTGCCGCGGACGGAGGAGTTCCGATTGGTGCAGAGAGCGGAGTTGTCCACAGCAGCTACGATTTCTTTATGAGTTTCTTGGAGAATGTTGATCTCTTCGCTTATGAGAAGAGAGTAGAGGGTGTCTAGATCGATTGGTTGAAGGGAGGTGCGAATGGCGATTTTGAACGAGTTGTACGACAAGGGCAGGCCGTTCAAGATGTAGAGAACGATGTCCTCGGTGTCGAGCTGGGATCCCGATGCCGCGATGTGATCGACGAGGTTCTTGATTTGCAAAAGATATTGTTGCATTGAGGAGTTCTTCATTTGAATGTTGTGGAGTTCGTTCTTGAGTTGGATAACTCGAGAACGATTCGTAGGTTGCATCCGGCGTTCAAGAATGGTCCAAACGTCGTGGGAAGTGGTGAGGATAAGACATATGGGAGTATGGCCGGAGATATGTGGAGAAGAGGGCTGAAGTGAGGTTCCGATCTATCAGGCACCATTTGTGATATTCAACGGTGGCGGAATCAGTAGGGCGGGAGATATCGCCGGAAAGGAAGCCGGCGAAGCCATTGGCAGCGAAGTGGTGGTGCAAGAGTTGAATCCTTCAAATGGGGTAGTTGTCCGCGGATAGAGGATGAGGAACGATGTGCTTGATGTTCGAGATTAGGAATTTGAGTGCGGCCGGAATTGGGATGTCGGAAGAGTGACCGGAGACAGTGGGGGAGGAGGGAGGTTGCGAGACAGATGATTCTTGATCAGCCATCACTGATCTCTGGTCTCTGATACCATAAAAGAAACGAGAGCAGGAGAGTTCACGGAAAGCAAATAGAAAGAAGAAAGAGAATTTTGTATATTTAATGAATAAACTATTACAGATGTACAAGTATTTATAGAGTTATTCCAGAACAAAATTACATCAAGAAATGACTAAATGGCTGACGTGTCAGAATCTTGATATTAGTTATGTTACCAAGCGCTTCTTTTGGAGTAGCAGCAGGTAGATGTCCCGTTCGGAAAAAAATAAATAAGGATAGATTTGTCAGGAGATTGTTTGGCTAGGCTTTGTGAAACTCATCAAGTTAGAGAAAGAGCTACTTACCATGATGGATTCGACCAACAAGTAACTTAATTTTTCTAGTGGATCAACTGCCTCAGGTGTGGAAGCCATCAAGATAATCCAGTCTTCGGTGGCTTCCCGTGAACTTATCTAATAAGCAAGCCAGAATAACGTACAACATGCATACAATCATAACTGTGGAAGGAGCATAAGTTTACTCAACACCCAATGGATGGAGGAGGTCATCATGTCCTATCCCAATAACATGTATAGTGGCGTTGATAGCTTTAACCAGTGGATCCTGCACACAACTCAAGCACACCGAACATCATCAGGAGACCAATTAAAATGTGTCACGCCACCTTCTGCTCGATATCGAGCTCGGTACTGCTCGGAACTGCGGCTCGATATCCAGCTCAGTACCACTGACGTGGCGCATTATGGTTGGTCTTCGAACGGTGAACTGCGTTCGACATCCGCATCTCTCGATGTATTTGACCGATTGACTAGCAGATGTGGAAATTATAGGGTGGCATAGCTAAAATTGAAACCACCCAATCAATGTCAACCTGGTTCTTGGGCTGCCCTTGAATCTACCATTATTGTCACAGCTTTAGCGCGATCAAGAACCTAACATGAATCCACCATTCTTGTCAAGCCCCAGCACCAGACCACTTTTTTTTTTTCTCACTAAGACGAGCTTACACTTGCAATCATGCAGTCACGTTCCAAGTGGCAGTAGCTTTAGTAATTAGTGATTTACGAATATAAAAAGAATGAGAGAGTCGACAAACAAATCGATATCCGTTTCTTTCACCTTCTTCAAAATAAAAAATGTTGTGTACGTTAGAAGAACCCAATATCTACATTTCTTATAATTTGAGCATTTAGGAGCTTTTGATATATTTGGAACAATTTTTTCTCTATTTTGTTTATCATATAATAATCATAATTATATTTAACTATTATTTTTTAATTAATTTCTCACAGTTTCTCAAAAATAATGAAAAACTTTTTTTAACAACAAAAATAGTGAAATTATTCTCTCCAAAACAAATTTATAACTAGTATTATAAAAAAAAGTAAAAAAAAAAACTACAGCTGTCATAAATATTAAAAAAAAAACAGCTTTCAAGCATCACTCATTATGCTCCAATTTTAATGACGTGTCCCAAAAAATTGAAAAAAATTTAGATATAAAAAAAAAGCAATGCGACTTACTAATTATTTAGAAGCTAACTTTTCCAACAATAAGTTTGGGACGGCTTTTTTATTGCTTCTTAAAACATCTTTATAATAAAAAATTAAAAAAAATTTACTAAGAAGCTGCTTTAAGATGCAGAAAGAAAGCCGTCCCAAACGAAGCCTAAGTCAAGTCCAGTTTTTTAAGCCGTTTATATTAAGAAGCTGCTTTAAGAAACAGAAAGAAAACCGTCTCAAACGAAGCCTTATTCACTTTTTTGTAGGCAGTTTGAGCGATTAGAGTGTGGATCATTTGGGAAGAAATTTTCCCTTCAATAAAATAGAACAAAAAGCTACTCAGGGCATTCTCACGGAAATTAGCGTAGCCATACACACAACAAAAAAAAATATTAAGCAGGCAAACCTGCCAGCATCCTAAATTTTAATTTTATTTTTCTTTAAATAACAACAGCAAATAGAAACCAATCTAGAAGAAACATTCATGAAAATACAAAGATTGATATCAATTAAAAGAATCAAAAAGACAATTTTGAGCATGGAATAACCATACGATGCTCTATGTACATACGACTGCCTAGTAATGGCATATGGGAAACTATAACTGAGAAGAAAATAAAAAGAAGAGATACAAGAAAAGAGATGACCCCATCAGAAGAAGAGCATGCGCGATCCAGTAGCACAGCATGGGAATTTGATCATTTCAGCGGGATATGCGCCCACTGTAGCTACAATAAGAAAAGGTACACAAGATTATGTAATGAAGACAACTGAAAACCTAGGTTATCATTTATGGACATACATAATCTTCAAGCCCATGATCTCTTGGTTGATAATCAAAACTTCCCACCAACAGATCAAAATGAGCTGCAAATTTATAGGCCTTTGGGCATACAAAAACATTCTAACCTTCCATAAAAAGCTATTATATAAGACATTTTGGGGTAAAGAACAAAAAATTTTTAAAACCTAACAAGAAAGAATTGCAATTTTTAAAACCTATCTTATATTCGAGTCATTACGGATATATATGTACGAGATGTTACTAGTGCTCAAACACAAGGTGGCTTGACAAAGTATTTTCCAATTTCAGTTGATTACATCAAGGATCAGCCTTAAGTCCATATCTTTTTGCTTTAGTCATGGATGTTCTTACTAGAGATTTGTAATAGGATGTTCCTTGGTGTATGCTTTTTACTAATGATATTCTTCTCATTGATAAGACTAAAGAGGGAGTGGAAGGTAAACTTTAATTATGGAGGTTAACCTTAGAATCTAAGGGTTTTCATTTGAGTAGATGTAAAACCAAATACATGGAGTGTAATTTTTGTAGTAATAGATCTAGTGTGGGGTTTGTGACTTAGAGTGATAAGTCATTAATAAAAGTACACGTTTATAATATCTTGGGTTTATTGATCAGAGTGATGGTGAAATTGATGGAAATATTATCAGTAGAATTCAAGTTGGATTGATGAAGTGGAGGAATGCATCGGGCTTGTTGTGTGATAGAAAAATATCACTCAAACTTAAAGGAAAATTCTATAAAATGGTGGTTAGACCAGCAATGCTTTATGGCGTAAAATATTAATCATTAAAAGAGAAGCATAATATTAAGTTAAGTGTTGCAGAGATGAGGATGCTCAGGTGGATGAGTGACTTTACTCTTAGAGACAAGATACAAAATGAGCATATACAGGAAAAGGTTGGAATAGCTCCAGTGGCAGATAAGATTAGAGAGAGTCGCCTTAGATTGTTTGGTCACATAAAATGGCGGCCTTCTGATAACCCGGTTAGGAGAGTAAATGTATTAGATTTAACCTATGTTAAGAAAGGTAGAGGTAGACTTTAAAAAACTTAGAAAAATATTAGAAATGACCTTTCTTTATTAGATCTAAATGAGAACTTGACTCTTGAGCGGACATAATGGAGAAAAATGATTCATATAGCCGACCCCACGTAGTGAGGTAAAAGCTTAATGTTGTTGTTGTTGTTGTAATTGATGATTCGCTTCAGTCGAACCGGTCAAAGAGAACCTTAACTAAGGATCCTACTAAGCCATAGATTGGTGAAGTGATTTCTCATCTACGAAATACTCGCTTATTCATGATACTTCTGTTAGGAGAAAAAAACTGAGCATGAATAAAATTTATCTAGTTCAACCAACAAAAGAAATTTTAGATTAATAAAAAAAAGGTTCCGTTCGAATGAAAAGTAAAAACAGCCAAGGGAAAAACATTACTTCTATAGTTTAGAATCCAGGATGTTTAGGTTACGAAAAAGGGATCATATTTTACGGAAAAACGTCATTTAATGTTAAATATCAGACATATAATATGGAAAGAGAGCAAATCTTATGAACAAAAAATTTTAAGCCATGAATAGATTTGAACATAGATGCAGCAAGTATAAAAAAACAAACCTGTAACTATGGCGATCAATAACTTCTCTGGATGCAACCGCATGATCACCAGCAGCAGCCATTCCTGGAACTTCATCTTCCACTTGTCGGAATCTATATACAGCAGTGTCCAGAGATGATGGAGAACCCTCATTTGAGCCATTAGAGCTTGACCCGACACGACTTCGTGTTAAATTACGCCCTCTAGATCTCCGTCTATTTCCTGAACACCTTAACTTACCGAATACCTGGTAAAGAATGCAAGAAGACCACCATTTAGCCCCACGACCACCAAAGTCATCATAATCATCTCCATCCTCATCATCACCATATTCTATAACATAATCCCCCAACACAACTCCATGTGGAACTTCTGCGTGTATGGTACTTAGGACATCTATAATATCTGAAGATTGTTGAAAATTCTCCCAGTCTAATTGGCGAGCCGGATCTATCTCGGAAGGACGAGAATGAGGGTGTTTCAAAAGAGCATGGCGTTGAAGCTCCACAAAATTGCCCATATAATAACATTGTTTCTCTTGGCAACACCGTTTCTTCATGTTCAAATAAGCACGGGCCTCCTTGATAATGACCCAACCAGTCACCTCTCCTCTACATAAAGGGCAGGCTGGACGGCTCTCACAAGTTGATGGAATCATTTGAGTAGACTCGGTCGATGCCTCACTTGCAATCAAGCATTCAGCAGCCTGAGGTACTCCTGATGCACTTTTGAACCGGTTAAGACAGTTGGAGTGCGTATGGTCAGTATCACACATAAAAGGACGGCAGCCATTGTCATAGGAGCTGCACTGAAGAAGGACTCCATTGTGTGGGAAGTCCAGACAAATGGGACAAGTCACATCTTCCCAGTTAATATTTATTTGAATATTGTCCAAGTCCAATGAGCTCGAATGGCTCAGTTTCCTCAAAGAAGTTCCTGATGCAAAGATAAATTTGACTAAAATGATAACTTCATAATGAGAAGATTTACAGGGACACTCGCAATGAAGCATCCAAAACTCTATAGCATCTTCAAACTATATTACATGCTGAAGAGAAAAGCAAAAGCACCAAAACAATGTTTCTTTCATGCAGACAATAACTAGGACTTTGCACCAAGAAGAATGTAAATATTCCAAATTCAAACATAATAACTTGCACAATAAAATGCAAAGAAGCTGCATATTTCCCCCTTGCATATGAAGCTTTTTCCAAGCATCAAAACAGAGATGGCCGAAACGAAACTAACTGACAATGAGTAAACCTACAATAAGAGCAACATGTAATTGCAACAACCTATCTTCAGCAAGCTATGAAATTGGATTGTTCAACAAAAGCAAGTCCAGTCAGAGAGACAAAAAAACAGAGATATTCTACACATTTCAAAACTAAATTGTTTTTTTTTTTTTAATTAAGGGCATCTCCAACCGAAAAACTCATTTTTCACTACACAATGCAGTAATACATCAATATGCAGTAACTTGTCTCCAACCGAACTCCATTTTCTAACACCAAAAAAATAATATTCTTGGTATATTCTTTCTCATACTTTATCTTTCGAATTAATATATATATATATATATATATATATATATATATATATATATATATATATATATATATATATATATATATATATATATATATATATATATATATATATATATATATATATATATATATATATAGCGGGTGTGAACAGTGTTGGCATCGCACTGTTTGCCCGCAAGCAAATAGCGGAAGATTTGGCGTTCGACTGGAGCGACGGAGCGACTGAACGACGCCATAATGTTTGGCATTCGACTGGAAATGCCCTAAGGTCCATTATAATATCTATTTCATGACGTTGAGAAGCCAAATGCATGCATGCACACTTCACATGCTAAGCCTTCATTAAATTCAATCTTTATAATATTTCAGTCATCAAGTATCCTCCTTGAAACTAACAGCTCTCATGGCTGAATGTTGGTTACACGAACCTCTGTGATGCTACCCATTTTCTTCCAAGTCAAACATCAAAAAAACAAGCAGTTGACAAGATATCATGCCAAATGATCTAGCCAGGCCCCAAACATCATGAGTATATCATAAAGAATATCCAGTTAGCAAATTAACTAAACTCATCAACTGATTGCTGCTCCAACAAGAAGTATTTCCAACAACAATCTTTATAAAATCGTTTCACCCAGGATAAACAAACTAAACTGAATCAATCAAAAGTAACAAAACTATTTAGGGGATGCTTGGTAACAAGTAGGATTTAACCTTAGTAGGATTTAGTAAATCCTGTTAAATCCGGTTGCCAAACAGCCCCTTAAGTTCCAGCAACTCCAGAAACATCAAGAACTCCAACAATATCTCCCAACAGAGCTTCAAAAAATCAGTCTAACCCATCCAAAACAAATAATAGCATACCACAGTAGAGTTCCACTGAAAAACCAACAATCCAACCCATTAATCACGACTCAAATTAATCCATAGCAAATACTCCAAGTATCCATCCAAGCCCCACTCGAATTCAACCACAGTATCAAGACAATCCCTCAGAAGTTAATCGGATCCCAAACAATTCATCAATCGTAATCATAACTACGCAGAAGCAAGAACCAAAAGAACAATTCAACCAAGCGTAATCATAACTATAAACAAACAAACCTTCCTCGTCCCTCCGAATCTTCCCCGTCGCCAAGCAGATTTGTGCCACCATATTGCGAGCGTTGACAAAAAATGAGACAAAAACCCTAACCCTAGATCTCTCTCAATAGGTCAGAAGGTAAAGCGAAAAAGGAAGAAGACGAAAAGAAGAGAGAGAGAGAGAGAGGGAGAGAGAGATGCTGCAAATGACTTCGTAATAAGAAAGCGCAGTAAACTGCCCTCTTTTTTTTTTTTTTTTTGGGTAAAATAACTGTCTCAATTAAAGTTGCTGAGCTCGTAATTGGGCACGTGGACTGCACGTCTTGCGGGCGAGATGGACCATGCGGAGGAACTTTTATTTGGTCCGGTGAACGTACGTTCCTCTATGTTCGGCCACCAATGTATTAGCGCCACGTAGCAGGAAGAAAAGACGCCGACCCGACCCGCTATTTTTTGGGTTCTCGCACATGCATTTTTTTAACTCTCTCTCCCAAAGGATTTGGCTGAAGAACCGCGTATAAGAGATACAGCGAGCTCCCGTTTTTGCTTACGATCAAAATGGAGTAACTTTCCATCCTGAAGAAGGGAATGACGTCGGAGAGTATGGGGAAGAAGCTCTCTCTCTCTCTCTCTCTCTCTCTCTCTCTCTCTCTCTCTCTGTTTTTTCTAGCAATACCGAGCAAATTCCTAGCAAATACCGAGCAAATCCTGAGCAAATACTGAGTTTTTTCTAGCAATACCGAGTTGTACTGAGTTTTTTCTAGCAATACCGAGTTGTACCGAGTTGTACTGAGTTTTTTCTAGCAAATCCTGAGCAAATACCGAGCAAATCCTGAGCAATACCGAGTTGTACTGAGTTTTTCTAGCAATATCGAGCAAATACTGAGTTTTTTCTAGCAATACCGAGTTGTACTGAGTTTTTCTAGCAATACCGAATTGTACCGAGTTGTACTGAGTTTTTTCTAGCAAATCCTGAGCAAATCCTGAGCAATACCGAGTTGTACTGAGTTTTTTCTAACAATACCGAGCAAATACCTAGCAATACCGAGCAAATCCTGAGCAAATACTGAGTTTTTTCTAGCAATACCGAGTTGTACTGAGTTTTTTCTAGCAATACCGAGCAAATACCTAGCAATACCGAGCAAATCCTGAGCAAATACTGAGTTTTTTCTAGCAATACCGAGTTGTACTGAGTTTTTTCTTGCAATACCGAGTTGTACCGAGTTGTACTGAGTTTTTTCTAGCAAATCCTGAGCAAATACCGAGCAAATCCTGAGCAATACCGAGTTGTACTGAGTTTTTTCTAGCAATACCGAGCAAATCCCTAGCAATACCGAGCAAATACTGAGTTTTTTCTAGCAATACCGAGTTGTACTGAGTTTTTCTAGCAATACCGAATTGTACCGAGTTGTACTGAGTTTTTTCTAGCAAACACCGAGCAAATCCTGAGCAATACCGAGTTGTACTGAGTTTTTTCTAACAATACCGAGCAAATACCTAGCAATATCGAGCAAATCCTGAGCAAATACTGAGTTTTTTCTAGCAATACCGAGTTTTACTGAGTTTTTTCTAGCAATACCGAGAAAATCGCGAACATAGCATTTTCGGGTTCCGCTCCGGGTCAAGTCGTCGGGCCGCGCGGTTTAGAGTAAGAGCACGTGGCGACATGTTATTGGCGGCCGAACGTAGCTCTACGTCAGGTCAGAGGATGTAATAATTGTTCCATGCGGAGAGACATGCTGCAAATATAAATAAAAAATATAAAACCCCAAATGTTTAACATATTTATACTTATACTATTTTTTTATTATAAATTTAAATCACATATTTATAATATATAATTTATCATTAAATATAATAATAATACATTTAACCATTTTATTTATATTTTAATTGGAGTGAATAAAATAATACTTTTATAAATGCACATAATTAAAAAAAAGGCCAATTTATCTTTTATAAATTTATGTAAATATTCCATAAAATTGTTACCAATATTGCAAATAATTACAGATTCATTAAAATCTACACAAACCATCAAACAAAGGAATAAATAAATAAAAATATTTTGCCTGCTAATGCATTATTTATTAGGGCCAATTAGTCGGCTTCTTAAAATAAAACAAAAAATATATATTTGTTATATTAGAAATATTTCATATGGATTGCCGACAACGGCTAATTAAGTGAGGAAGAGTAGCAAAGTTTTTAAATAAAAATGCGACGTAGAAGAAGATGTCAGGGCAGTGCATTGTGCCATATATGCTGATGTGAACATAAATTGTTAATAATGTAAGAACAAGTGCGCAATCGTTTTTTGCGTGGATTATAATAATTAATAATTTATAAAAAGAGGGTAGCGGTTGGGATCATAGATTGGATTATTGAATATGAAAGGATTTGAAAGGCAATTCAAAGCTTTTGCCTGTTTTTAAATATTATAATATAGTTTAGTGTGCTATAAACAAGAAATTATTATGTGCGGACACCAAATTATTTGGAGGGGAATTAAAGCGTGCCACGACACCTGGTAAACAGCGGTATACAGCCGCAGTAGACATCAAAGGACGGATGTGGCATGCTCTGATTCGCCTCCGAATGGCATCCGGTGTTCGTACAGAATAATCTTTCGCTATATACATGCCACAATTCAAGTCATTTTAGCTTTAAATTTTGAAATTTTTAAAAATATTTTTTTTTTTCTAATTATTGGGATGGTGGACTTTTTACATGTATATGTATATGGCAAAATTTATTTATTTAAGATAAATTAAATTTTTTTAAATTATTAATTTATAACTCTATTCTTGCTCTTATTAACAGATTACTGTAATTATTTCATGTTAGTCTCCATACTCTAAGGATTCTATTCATAAATTTCTGCTAATAATTCCAAATAATAGAAAATCTCGCCACTTTTGGAAGAATGATGCTGAAAAAATAGAAAATAATTTGAGAATGAAGATATTAGGGGTTTGTATAACTGAAAGCTTTATCATTAGAATAAATTAAGTTATGAAAATTTTATTATTGAGTGATATATTGGTGATACGTCGCTAAAAATCGTATATGATCTGACATGAATCTCAAAGCATATATGAATTGACAACTTTCAATAATAAAATTTAGAATCATTTGAGCTCTTATCTTAGCAAATTTACGGTCAAACTAAACATATTGGCAATATGAACTTATTGACATCATAATCGGTCCAATACGAGCCAAAATGGGCTTGAATCAAGGGCTCAAAACATATTTGGAAACTCCAAAATATTAATTGGATGATCAAATGATATCCAAATATGTCATGCTTATAGTCAAATTGTGCAATATTTGTCATATAAAATCCAGGTCATTACATGCTCATAATTAAAATTTTAATCGATTTAATGGTTGTAAGTATGTGTCTGTTGAATCGAGTATAGGGGAATTATGAAATGTGGGCTGAGAAAATGGAAAACCATAAGTAGGAATTTTTCTCTATGAGAAATGCGGCGCTCCAGCGTTGTGCTTGATGAAAAATGGGATTTTGAGGGAAGTGTTGTGGTATGATGATGTTGCAATGGAGTTGGGGATGGAATATAGGAAGTTTGAGAGAATTATAAGAGTTTTATTGGTGGCATTGTGACATCAAAAGTTGTAGTACTGCAGTGTCAAATCGAATTAGTATTTATTTTTAAATAATAAATATACATGTTCACTAACTCCAACCCAAAGGCTCCCTAATGCCTTTGAAATCCGATTTTTGTCTGTCTGGTCAGCTAGCAAAATTCTCGTGCTAGAGGTAGGCAACCAATACCCTATTTCTTATTTCAATTCCAAAGTTATTGCATGCAGGAACATTCGTGTAGGTATAGAGATGTGGAGTTTAGCCTCTTAGATTTGTATGAATATCCAACACACAGACATATCAGAGAGAGTAGGGGTGTTAATATTTGTCACGACACGAAACCCAACCCGAAAATTTATGGGTTCGGGTCAATCCATTTGACATAAGGGTCAGGTTCGGATTGGCAAGTCGACCTATTTCAAAAATCAGGTCGGGTACGAGTTGACATGTAAATAGTCATAATTATATAATGCTAAAAATATTAAAAGTTGTTGAAGGTTAAATCAATACATTAAAAAGTTTGAAGATGAATTGATAAAGGGTGATAAATTAATATAAAATAATCAATTATTATATATTTAAAGCGTGATGCTCCATGTCAGGGTAGATGATCATGTGTGATATTGACCCGAATTTCTCATGTTCTATTTTTTGTTTTCTCTATTATTTTATACTAAGGATAGATTAGGTGTAGAACGATTGTAGTTTCGACTATTCCATACTAAAATGTAACTCATCTTGGTTTGTTTGGCTTTCAATTAAGAGGTCTTGTTTTCGAGTCTTACGTATGTGACATGTGTTGCATGTGTAATGTATGTATGAATTTGTCTTAATTGACCTAAATGTCCTAAAAAAACTATTCATACTAAAGAAGTTTGTTTACAAATAAAGACATACCATTCCTGTTATTTTCACTTTCTTCTTATAAATATATTCGACAACTCATAAGCCTCTAAGGATCCGGTTAAGGTGGTTGTAACTTTTTGTAATGGTGATTGTAAAACAATTATAGATAAAATATATTATTTTTAAATTGTTATAGAAAGTAACTTATTAATACAACAATTTTTTTTTATTGGCTTATAAATAAACGAGCAAATTGAATAATATGCTAGCTTGCGTGTATATTTTTGTAAAGATAACTAAATTATTTCATAATTATACTTAATACTCGTTGATTCCTGAAAATGGCAAGCCTAAAAAGGGGTACCTTTTTGCAAATTAAATTGTAATAGTATAATTTTAAAAACAATAATTTAGAAGCAAAGCATTATTAATGTTTTAGAGTGGGTTTTTTAATAAAAGTGCTAATGAGAAGTTAAACAATATTAATTATTACGCGCATTTTCAACGTTCAAAACGTTTCAAAGTCAAGAGTCAAAACTCATTGCCCATTGATTTGATGTAATTCGGCCATTAAATTGGGCAAACTAAATTCGGCTAAAATAATAAACTAAATAATTGAAAATATCTTAAATAAATTTTGATTAGTTGATTTTATTTTTTTAAATAAATATTATTAAATTTTCTCTTTTACAGCCAAACTATACTCTTAAAGGTCAAAATACAAGTCACTGTATGATAGAAAATGGCATAATAATTTAAAAATAAAATAAATCTACTTGGGATTCTATATTAGTAGGCATGACTTGTCCGGTTGTCCTCATCTTGACCAAAAGCACCACCATGCAGCTGCTTATTTTGACCGCTTGATAACAGACAAAATGAACCACTCAGAAAGCCATACCAAGTTTCCTGATTCTTATCCAATTTTAGGTGTGCGAAAATATTTGATTTTACGGAAAATATCTCAATTTGTTTGGGAAAATTTTAAGACTAAGTATGATTATAAGTTGAATTAAGAGTTTAAGCATGCTTTAAAAAATTAAAAAATAAGCAAAATCGTTGGTTAAATGGGTGACTTACTAGTCTAGTCAACATTCAAAAAATTCAAAAAAAAAATAAAAAAAATTGTAGCAAGTCACCCGTATATTGTACAATATTTTTTTTATATTAAATTATTTCAGAATTTAAAAAAAAAATTAATTTCTCACTAATACGAATAAATAAAAATATGTTATATTAACATAAATTTGCGCATTTTATCCACCGCTCATCTCATCATGTCAAAAAATATATATAAAGAGACATTTAATATATTCTTCCATTCTTGAGCATTGTAGAAAGAGATGATTCTTGAGGCAGAAGACATATAGCTAGCAGAGGGATTGAAGAAATATTATTATTATTCATCTGTTATAGCCATAGGTACTTGGTCTATTAAATAGACCCTAGGTGGTACTGTCACAAGAAGCCAGCCACCAATGCATTGCTTACACGTCACAAAGGTATACAAGGTGTCCGTACAATTGCTTTTAAGTTGTTTCTTCTAACACCCCCTGCAAACTGATAGTTCTTGTGTGACCGTCAGTTTGTTGCGTATAAGGTGAAACCGCAGAGTGGATAGAGATTTTGTGAGAATGTCGGCGGTTTGGTCCATCGTGCTGATGGGTAGAATGCAGATAGTGTTGCGGTGGGTGTGGTCCCGTATGAATCGGTGATCAATCTCTATATGTTTTTTTCGCGCGTGAAACACGGGGTTGTTGGCTAAAGAAATTGCCGAGGTGTTGTCACAAAAGATCGTGGTCGGTGATTCTTGTGGAATTGGGAATTCTTGTAGTAGCCTTCGAATCCAAATTAGATCCGCCGTGAGGGCGGCAAGGGCCCTGTATTCAGACTCTGTCGAGGAACATGCGACTGTGTTCTACTTCTTGACTGTCCAGGAGATAATCATGTCACCAAGGAAGGAGCAGAATCCGGTTGTAGACTTGCGTGAAATTGAATCGCTCGCCCAGTCGACATCTGAATAGGAAGTGAGCCGTATATTAGATTTAGTGATAGGAATTCCAAAGTCTAAGGTACCTTTGATGTACCGGAGTAGACGTTTGAGCATGTATGCATGCTTTGGTTGCGGATCGTGCATATGTCGAGAGAGTTGATTGAGGCTGAATGCAATGTCTGGTCAGGTTATGGTGAGGTATTGCAGCGAACTCATGAGCTCTGTGGGTGAGGGCAGCCAATTGATTAAATAGTTTGCCGTGAGCACCACGTCCGGCCAGTAGGTGTATGGAACAGATGCTGTGTGGAGCAACGTACGAGTGGTCTCGATGACATGCCTGTGCTTTCGCTCGGCGAGATCGTTTTATTCCGGAGTGTAAGGACATGAGATTTGGTGCCGACTGCCGTTCTGACGAAGAAATTTGGAAAAATTATTGTTGACGTATTTAAGCCCACCATCTGTCCGAAAACTCTTAATGTGATGTTCTGTATATTTTTCAACTTGAAGCTTAAAATTAACAAAGGACTCAAACACCTCGGATTTCTTTCTTAACGGAAAAAGCCAAGTGAATCTTGAAAAATCGTCTATAAAAATAACGTAAAATTTGTAGCCTTGATTAGAAAGCATGGGAACAGGCCCCCATACATCTGAATGAATTAAAGCTAATAGTGTTTTTTGACGATTATTCGAGTTATCAAATACAAGCTTATGACCTTTGGACATATTGCAAGAAACACAATTTGTAAAAGATTTTCCTATGTTTAAGAGCGGATTACAAGAAGAAAGTAAATTGAGAGTTCGTTTGTGTGGGTGCACAAGACGACGATTCCAATAATCGGCTGAACTGGTGGAGGCCGTGAGCACCTTATTCTTCGGGGTCTTGACCGCTGGCATGGTGTAGAGACCACCATTACACAGTCCTTGAAACATAACTTTGTGCGTCGTCAAATCCTTCAAGACAAAACCGGTAGGATCAAATACAATAGCGATGTTATTGTCTTTGGTTAGTTGAGAGATTGATAAAAGATTGTAATGAATAGACGGAGAATGAAATATGTGAGATAATTTTAGCTTACGAGACGGGGTCGGGAGAATACCCGCCCCTGTATTGGATATACCGACAGTGCTTCCGTTGGCGATAGTCGCTGTATCAGCCCCGTGATATGGTTGTGATACAGAAAGGTTGTCGAGGGAGTTAGTGAGATGTGCGGAAGCTCTGAATCCAAAAACCAGATTGTATTGGAGGTGTCTGTGTGGGCGGCGAATGTGGTATTCTGATGTCGTGGAGATGGCGTATATTGTGTGTTCAGACGGTGTCAGCAAGTTTGTGCTGAGTGACCTCGCTTGAGGCATATTTGACAGATCACAAGAGCAGAGTTGGCGATTTTTGGATTGCTGGATTGAGTGGTAGAATTCCGTCCCCTGCTTCTACGGCCACGACCTCTATAGGAGAATAGAGCCGTATTCGGATCAGTTACCGGTGTGGATCTGGTAGCGTCAGCTGCAAGATTAACCTCTTCACTCAGGAGAAGAGGGTATAGCTGATCTAAGGAGATCGGAGTAAGCATAGTTTTGATGGTGGTTTTGAAAGATTGGTAAGAGGGAGGAAGACCATTGAGGATATATAGGATGATATCTTTGGTGTCGACTGTAGAGCCGGCAGAGGCGATTTGATCCACTAGAGAATTGATTTCAGTCAAGTATTGATTCATAAATGAATTCTTGAGAGAAATGTGGTGGAGATCATTCTTGAGTTGAATTACTTTCGACCGATTGGTTGATTGGAACCGAAGCTCCAACGTTTGCCAGATTGCCGCTGTGGTGTCGAGCGAGAGGACGTACGGAAGAACGGTGGGCGAGATCGTCGAACAAATGGAGGCAGAAATGTTTTGGTCAGTGAGTAGCCACTGTGCATGCGTAGGATTGTCGTTTGACGAGCCGTCGGATGATCGAAGGAATCGATCGGGTGGAGAGACGGATTAGTCAAAAAACGACTGGAATCCATTAGCCATAATGATCTTTAGAATCTGGGATTTCCAGGTTGTGTAGTTTTTCGGTGATAGCTGGAGAGAAACGATGTTCTTGATATTCAATACCAGGAACTTTAGCGTCGACAGAATGACTGGTTCGGCTTCGTCATTACCGGTGGTGGTGCGATTGGCCGCCACCGCTGAGGTGATCGATTGAGACATATCAAGAGAAGGATCGGTACCTATTCTGATACCATGTAGAAAGAGATGATTCTCGAGGAAGAAGACATATATCTAGCAAAGGGATTGAAGAAATATTATTATTATTGATCTGTTACAGCCATAGGTACTTGGTCTATTAAATAGAACCTAGGTGGTACTGTCACAAGAAGCCAG
This sequence comes from Dendrobium huoshanense, assembly GCA_016618105.1. NCBI lineage: Eukaryota > Viridiplantae > Streptophyta > Magnoliopsida > Asparagales > Orchidaceae > Dendrobium > Dendrobium huoshanense. Next base: position 48,124,490 of record CM028355.1, on the reverse strand, counting down.
CCACCAATGCTTTGCTTACACGTTATAAAGGTATGCAAGGTGTCCGTACAATTGCTTTTAAGTTGTTTCTTCTAACAAGCATGTTTTTTGATAGAATGTACAATAGTAATTCTTGGGATAGTAAGAGCAAGATTCATATGGTTTCTTGGGATAGGATTTGTAAGCCTAAGGAAATGGGTGGCCTCGGCATTCCTTCTCTGGATTGGCTATAGTTTGCATATAATTGTGCCATTATTGATAGAATGTACAATAGTAATTATATGCTTTCTGCTTGGCTACTTCTTCCGTATAAATCACCGTGGCGTCCCCCTAACAGTAAAGATACTAAATTATGGAAACAAATTTGTATTACTGCTCTTACTGCAAAGAATAAATTCTTGTTTAGAATTTCTGCCACAGCCCCGATTTTGGTTCATTGGGATCACTAGTGCCTCAACTCCCCTCTCTCTGTGATTCCTGGGGGAATTAATTTTTTGAATGCTACTCATGAGGATACTCCACTTAAGGTCTTTATCATTGGTAATAGCTGGTCTCTTCCTGCTTCCTTACCTGTCTCTTTAAAGCACCTTATTTCCAATTTAAGTATTCATGATAATGCCGATCCCTGCTTGCTTTGGGATGGTAAGGTGGTGGGTTCTATTCGTAAATACATTACAGGTTTTTATCCTATGAATGCATCCTTGTCTTGGGTGAATATGGTTTGGCATAAAAGATCGGTTTTGAGGTTTTCTACTTGCACCTGGTTTGCTGTGGTGGGGGGACTTAAAACTGCCGATGAGTTATTAAAAAGAAATATTGTTGTTCCTCCCATTTGTGGTTTATGTAATGCTGCTATTGAATCATCGGCACACCTGTTTTTTGAATGTAGATACTCTTTCTCCATTATTACGTATTTCTTGCCAGATGCCAATGGTTTTTTGCTTAGACCTAATGTTCTCCAATTGCTGGACTGGATAGATACCTCTTTCTCTCACTCTTTGGATGAAAAGTCATTATACCTTCTGATTACTTGCTGTTCAATTTATCTTATATGGAAAGAGCGTAATGAAAGAAGATTTGGAAATTCTGTTCACAGCATCATTACTACTGTTCATGCTGTTAAAAAGGTGGTTTATGAGAAAGTTTAGAAATGGAAAAATTCGGGTCCCTTGTTGGAAAAATTATGATGGTTTATATCTTGAATTGCTGGTGGCTGCTTCATTCTAGTGGTTTTGCCTGTGGGTAGTAGCCTTGGACGATGATGTACCCAAAAGCAGGCTCCCCGTGGACGGCCTTTGGGGCAACCGGGGGATCAAGTTGATCGATTCAATCTGAGTCCAGGCTAGAAGGGGGATTCCCTTTTTCTTGGTATATCGATTTGCTTTTTGCATTTCATTAGATAATTTTTGAGCATTTCCTTGTAATTTTTGTCTTTTCATATTTTGGGCTTCTTCAAGCCAGCCATTTGTGGCCTTAGTCATTTCTTTACTTACTTGTAACCTCAAGTTTTTTATCAATATATGGGCCTTGCCCAAATTTTCCCAATTTTTTTTAAAAAAGCAGCAGCATAACTCATAAAGTTCTCTAAGATGAACTGAATACATGGCCAATAGTATTTTCTCCTCACTTTTCTCTTCAAACAAATATTTGTTTTTTATTTAATATTTTTTGGAGAATTATCCGCATTAGAAATATATAGATTTTAAGTAAATAAATTTTATTTTAAAATATTAAAAATATTTTAAATATTTTCATCAATTAAAGTAATTAACTTTATGAATACTAGTAAATTTATTTGATTGAAATCTTTTAAAATATCGTTAAAATTTGAAATTAAAAAAATTTATATTAATTTTTTTTGGACGTGCTAAGATGAGTGGTGAATAAAATGAGCAAACTTATGTTAATATAACAAATTTTATTTGTATGTAATAGTGAGAAATTAAAAATTAATTTTTTTTTTGAAATGATTTAATATAAAAATAATATTGTACTATAGCAAGTCACCCGTTTAACTGGCGACTTGCTACATTAAATTTTTTTTTTTTTCATTTTTTTTAATGCTTACTAGACTAGTAAGTCGCCCGTTAAACGGGCGACTTTCCCTATTTTTAAAATTTTTTTAAACATGTTTAAGTTCTTAATATAATTTATAATCATGCTTAGTCTTTAAATTTTCCCAATTTGTTTTACAAATAGACTATTTTTAGGATTTTTAAATATATGTTTAGTTTGTTATTTTAACAATTTTTATTATTTATTTTCGAAAACAATTGAAATTGTTTCTGAAAAAACTCTGGACAATTTTTAAGTGTTTTTCCAATGTTTTTGAATTTTGACAAAAACAAACAAACATATATATATATATATATATATATATATATATATATATATATATATATATATATATATATATATATATATATATATATATATATATATATATATATATATATATATATATATATATATATATTGAATGCTAAAAATGATTTTATTTTCTATTAATTCATATTTTAAAAACTTTTAAAAAAAAGTAATCCCTGCTCTTGATATTATTTTATGTGATATAATATATTGCACTGTAAGTCAGAGTATCGTGTTAATTCCTCCATCCTCCACACAAATTTTGGATCCAGTACTGATTATATTTGACTAAAAAAAATTAAGACTGTAGTCAAGATTGCTCTCTAATCTCGAATTGCTTCTTACAAAGATATTATAATTTGTTTTTGCGAATGCTACCGAGATAATGTGCCACTCTTGATTGTAAGTCAAGTTCAGAAAGATTGATTAGTTATGAATATTCGATAGAGGGTGTTGAGATCCTTATGTGTAGATCATCGTCAAATGTCATAGTTGGTTATTGATAAGATGAAAATTGTAGAGCGGAGGCACACTAAGGAAATGATGAATTTGTTGGCTATGAGGTCTTTGTATGTATACCGTTGTCGAATATTATAGTTGGTGATTGTTGAAATAAAATTTGTATAGTGGAGGAATAACAATAAGATGGAGAGTGAATTTAATGAACAATGTGGCACTTCAAATTTTTTCTTTTTAAAATTTTCAAATCCCTTACTTGAAATCAGTAATTGAAACAAAACATATTGTGATATAAAACACACAACATAAGCTAAAGATCTTGAAAAAGAGGTATAATATACATGCAATGTGCATTACTATTAAAAAAAATTTGCACATAAATAAGCTATTTAATGAGTGCATTCAATTCAAAATTATTATAAAATTATAATATTAATTCTATTATATTAAATGTCCAATTATACACAATACATCACATAGATGATCCTTATATTGTAGATTTAGTAGCAAGTGATGTGAGTCGGCTATAATAGCAACCAAATTCAATATGTATAAACAATACTAATTTGCTTAGTCAAATTTGCTACACCTAAAGATATAAATATGTCTGCTAAATAAATTTTGACAAATTTGGGCAACTTCCAAATGCGAGAGTAAGGCTTTGTTTGGGACAGTTTTCTTATTGCTTCTTAAAGTAAATTTTTGATACAAAAAATAAAATTTTTGTAATAGGAAAATGCGTTAAGAACCTTTCTTTATTGGGGACTCTCCGGCAACAAGCCAAGTGCTTAAATCAACATAATGCTTATTAAATAGGGCTATAAGGTTGTAGTAAATAGCTATGATTAAACCCTGGACGGGTAGGCCGTGAGCATGTTCTTAAGACCCCATTAAAACACTATAAAGCACTTCGTAGTTATGATTCTATAATGATACTCACCATCATACAAAATGCTCCACTTACTAATGTCTCGCTCGACTAGTCACTGATATGCTTCATGCTTTATGTTTTTTATGTCTGATATTAGTTTGTTGAAAGTTACAAAATCGTCTGTGTTCCAAACAAAGTACATCTTCTCGCAAACGCCATCAGAGTCAGTAACTCCAACACGCCGAATGAAATTGTTGAAGTTCTCTCCAAGGTGACATAAGCAATGACAGTGTGCTACATGAGGGAAAACTTTCCGACATCTTCTGACTATTCCGGAGAGCTTATCATATACAAAGCATATTTCTTGTCAGGATGGAACTTATGGAATGAGGTCGTGCGACATCTGTAAGAATCACACCCATGTCTTATTTGACTCAGCCTTCACAATAGCAAATGCAATGGGTAAATGCCACCATTTTCATCAATACTAACTGCGGCTAGTAGAGTCTCTATGTATTTACCCAACATAAACGTCTCATCCAAACTAAGCAGAACTAGATGTGGAGCAGTGTGGTAGTAATGTGGCGTTAAGGCTCCTAATGTTTTCCTATTGATGAAAGAAGATAAATAAATATCTAATCAAATATTGGTAAGTCGATCTCTCTCTCTGAATTTGTCTCTTTTCTCATTTTTAGACCGTTTCATCTAATGTTTCCCCTTCAACCAACAATTTGGAACCTTTTGTCCCTCAATTGATGCCCATTTATCTCCAAACGAAGCTCCTGAAATGGTATTTGTTGCGCTCTTCACGACGGTAGAGAAATTTTTATCCTATTACGAAAATATGGCTAATCAGTAAGAGAGAGGGTGCTTTATGAGACCCAAGATTTTTACGTGGAAACCCCTAAAAAAGGGGAAAAAACCACGGGGCCTGCTAGTTTGAATAAATTTACTAGTATTGTAGTCATACAAATGAGGCCCTCCTTGGTGGATCTTAGCTTGGTCATCTTATGAACATTTGATGTTAATACAAAGAGTCATTGGTGTTCGTTTGGTCGGAGGACCGTAGCCAGAGGGCGACGGAGGTCGGATGACTTGGTTGTACTTGTCAGGAGGACAACTTGGCGAGGAGAAGGACGACGGCGGGCGACATAGTCAGGAGGACCGTTCGGCGGGCGACGGAGGTAAAGAACTTATCCGGTGGGCGAAAAAAAGGACCGTAGTCGGCGGGCGACGGAGGTCGGAAAGACTGTAGTCACAACGAAGATCAGAAGGACAGCGTCAGGTGATCCAACAATGGAAAGAAAACCATCTTCGCGTAGAGTGATCCAGCGAAGTTGTAACCGGTAGAAGTCCGACGTCGGGTAGAAAACTTGGCGAAGAGTGAAGGTGAGTCGGGTTCCGACGTCTGTTGGTGGTAAAGGAGAACTTTTTTGAAGTTTCAGCTCAGAAGGGAACTCTGTTGAAAATTGGGAAGAATTTCAGCTCTGGAAGTTGGGAAGAATTCCTTTTCTCCCGTTCATAGAATCCCGGCGTTACGGGCGGCAGGAAGAGCTATTTGAGGAGGAGCTGAGTTTGGTGTAGAATGAGGGCTCTATTTATAGTTTTTATGTCAAGCCGTTAGGCGTTCATGGGCGAATTGGGAGTTAATGGACGGCCGATTGAATTCTTTGAACTCGTTGGATTAAGGCCTTAATTTCGGAATCAGCGATTGGGCTTTTTCATTCGTCGAGTTAAGCTCGTCATCGGAGACCGTGTAAATTATCATACAACGCTTCAGTCCTTGTTCAGACTCATTTAGGCTCGGATTGGGTCGAATTTGGTGTCGTTAATTCGTATTTCCGAGCCTAATAGTTAAATCAGTTCATATGCTCTTGATATTTTTGATCCGAACTTTTTGCCTTGAATTCGTGCCCATTAATTTTGTGATGATGTATCTCAAATATTTTTTTTAAAATTTATCTCCAAAAAAATTTGGCTCCTTGAAAATGCTTCTCATAGCGGTCGAATTTGCGTAATGATAAAGGAGACGACCCTTAAATAAATCATCTGATTTGAGAGTGATTTGTGCAATTTTGTATTAATTTTCATCTTTATTTTGAGTATTGGTCAATTTTTTTTTTTTAAAACTTGTTTTTCATTAAAGAAATTATCATACTGTGTTTTTTTATTTTGTGGGATCCTTAAATTCTCAAATATTTTTCTTTTGGAGAACTAATGATAAATTAAACAAATCATCTCATATTAATTTTCGCTAAGGGTGGGAGAACCGTTTAAGACGACTCTATAAACAATTTCATTTTTTCTGCTACGAGAATTTAATTTATAACACAACAACTTCATAATTATATTATTCAAATAAAATATAATAATTTATGTATTACAACTTCAAAAAATAACTTTCACCACTTAAATTTTGTTTTGAGGGTTTTTTAATTATTTTTTGAAGCAATTTTTTAATATAATTTTGTTTTTATTTTTATACTAAAAAAAATGATTCAAAAATTAATAAAAAGCCATCCAAGTTACTTTACCCACAGACACAACTCTCCATGGCCTACTGGTTGAGAGCTTAGGCTCCCAACTAAGAGGTTCAGGGTTCGAGTCTATGTATATGAATTGTGTGTGTGAGTTTGTCTTAAATGACCTAAATGTCCAAAAAAAAAAAAAAAAAAAAAAAAAAAACTTTACCCACAGCTGCTGTCCCAAAAGCGAAAAGCACCCAAAATTTGCCGCAAATGCAAATCTAGACGGCAGAGTATTTAAGTCGGTTTTTAGACTTCAGCAAGTTATGAAATTTTTTTCGGTAACTGGTTGGGTTGCGGAGTCTGGACCGACTCTTGGAAGACATCGCGGGCAGCGGCTGCATGGCTTCTCCGTCCCTATCAGCGGAGCTCTCTCCTCGCAGGCTTCTCTCCGTCCCGCGAAACCTCCTATTCCGGTACTCTCTCCTTCATTCTCTCTTTTCTACATTTCTTCATTGACTCTTCCTTTGTCAGGCTAGCGGAGCAGATACGGGAAACCCTAGCCAGAACCCTGTACACCCCACCCGCGGGCTCACCCGTCTCCGTCAAATCACTTCTAGAATCTCTTCTTCCGCAGAATACGGTGCCAAAGTCGGTCGACAGAGAAATCAAGAACTTCTGCCTTTGCTGCGCCGCACTAGCATCGGCGGAGGGAGTCGAATCTCCTTCTGTTTATTGGATTCCGAAGGATTTGTCGTCATTGGCGAAATCAGCGTTGCGTGAGATTTCTGCTGCTGGATCTTTTGCAGCGGAACACGAGATGGTTGCTGAACTGATGGCTGAAGTGCTTCCGGAACTCAAGGCGGTCGTGAAGGAGACTTGCGTTGATCCCGATGAGGAAGTGTTTGTGGCGGGGTCGGTGAGGGCTCCGGTTGTGAATTCCATCGTGGCGGCGCATCAGTTTAGGTGGCTCGTGACCCAGGTTTTATATTTTGAATAATCTTGTTTCGTTTCTGCATCTTCTTGCTTCTTAATTGAGTTTTGATTGGTTTCAGTAATTGCATTTTTATTAGGTTATTTATCCCCATTTGGGAAATTTGTGCGCATTGGTCATGCCATGTGCTCTGACAACATTGGATCACTGGTCACCTGAGGTGAAGGTACTAAATTGTGATCTTGAATACCAATTATTGTGTCCATTTCAGTTTTTAACTATTCCAAATATCGCAATTTCCTTCCATCACTGATGCAGTGGTCTTCATTTTCTGCTTTTGCATTTATCACGTTGTGCTTCTGTTTATGAATTGTGCTTAGTATTTTTCTATTTTATTTCTCATCGCAAATCTTAAATTGAATGTTAACACTCAAGGTTATAAACCTTGTCCCTGATTAAGCTTTGATTATCCTCACGTCCTCCTTCCGATGGTATAGAGGGGGTTATTTCAGAGGGATAATGGGCAAGTATTTGATCTTCAACTTGCCATGCATTTTTATGCCGGGGTTTGTGCCATTTGATATGAAGATGGATAAAATGTTGCATATGGCTTACTATTTATTAAGATTTAATCAATAACATAGGTAGTGTGTTGATGAGTAGGGAATTCATGTAAAATGCTTAGGGGTTTAAACGAGTCGAGTCAAGTCGAGTATTTACCTGATTGAGCTAATCTTGTTTAATTTTTACTGAGCTGGAGCTCAAGCTTGACTTGTTAAAAAATTTATAAGCTCGAGCTTGATTCGATTGTTGAGCTTGATTTCTTAGTTTTAAATTAATTTTTTATTTTTTAAAGAATTTTTTTAATATATAATTAATTTAAAAATACTAAATATATTATATAATGCTAATTTAAATTAATTTTTAAATATATTTTAATTTAACTGAGCGGCTCAATGAGCTTTCAGGCTTGGCTGAGCTCGAGCTCGTTTAATATACGAGCTCGAGTATACACTTGAGCTCGTAGTCATGGCTCGATAAGCTCGACTCATAGTTAATGAGTTGAGCTCGAGTTGACTCGGCTCACTTACACCCCTAATCATGCTATGATCTTGTAGTTTCAGTGAGCATCTGATTTATATATTTCTTTATGGTTTTGAATGTAGATTAGCCATTGAGAGATTAAGTCCATGAGTTATAGGGTCGTGAAACCAAGTTTATAATTTAATGATCAAGCAAATATTTAGGAATTTACAATGTTACTGTTGAATTAGGCTATTTTTGATATGAATTTTAGCAATAAAGGTAATTTTATTGAATTCTATAGATGGAATGCATAGTTAGTAGATGAAACATCTTTAAGGTGGTCCTGAGGGATGTTTTCTTTGATTATGTGGGACAAATCTATTTAGAAATATGATACAATAGTGTGGTGATTTAGATTCAATTTTGTTATATTTCCATAGAAAAGTTTCCATCATCATCATCATCATCATCATCATCATCATCGTTATCGTTAACTTTATCGGAACTGTTTGAGGTTGACTTTATGAATCTCGATTTTTATTTATTCTTGTTATGTTTTGCTAGTTTTAACTTTTGTTGTTGATTTTTTATTAATTTGTTTTTTTTGCATATATTATAATTATTTCACCTTTGGTCCACGCATTTTGTTTCCAAACCGTTACTCAAGTTTTCCAGGGTCTCTCAACTAAAGTTAGGTACTGAAAGCATGTATTTTGATGTTTTGGAATTGTTGATTCCTACTTGATTTTTGCAATTTCATTTTCTATGGTGTAATTTCACTTGAACTTATTTTCTACAACTATGACATGTATTGTAAGGGCAATGCATAGTTCCGTTAATTTGATTACTTTATTATCATCATCAGTAAGAACATCAATTAGTTGTTTTCTATAGTTATGCGTAAACAATCAAGTCCATGGTGATGTAACATGTCATTTAATTTGACCACTTCATTATCATCATCTTATGCATGTGGTGAGTTTTTTTATTTCCAATAACTTTCTAAGAATTGATGGTTAGGCTGAATATTGCCTTACATAGTTAGCACCAGGATAATATCTTTGTTGAAAAATTCAACTTTCCACTTTCCATAATATATTTATCTTTTTTTTTTTCTCTCATGGGTATATGTGCTTTGCAAAATTATTAAAAAATGTTTTTTTTTTTCCTCAGGAGCAGGGGATGCTTGCATTAATCCATCTAGGAAAGAATGTAAATGCTACTGAGCTAGGATGGTATGAAGAAGCATTTTTGGATGTATGTTGTCGAAATATTGCTACCAGCGATGACCTGTGGTCCCGTATAATTGAGGTTTCCACACTTTTATTAACTTGCACACAACGAAAAAATCCACGTAGCTCTTGGTAAACCTTGATCCTTGTTATCTTGTTCAATTTATTACTTTATGTTATTTTGCTCTCTCAGAGTTGCATTGCTTTATTATGAACTTATTGTTTGTCTTTCTATTGAGATGTTGATTTTGAATTGGTGAATTGTAAATAAAACTTAGGCGAAGAGTAGTACTAAATGCTTTATGAGTAGAAAAAAACAGACTTCATAGTGCTTGGTGCTTTCATAATGGAATTTGGGATACGGAATGGATTTTATCTCATGTTTGAATAATTATTTGTCCAAGTATTGCTTTACTTGAAGATATGTGAAATGTATATTCTCTAAATAGTATATGTTGAAGGAATAGCTTAACTAGTTCGAGCATCTTAAAATTCATCTGATTTATGATAAAATCTAATTACTAGAAGAAGGTTGGTCAAAATCATGATAATTTTTATATGTTTAAGATCTTTGACTTTTGGAATATACTCATAGACTTTCTTCCTACAAAAATACTCGATAAGATCTGACTGAGTATTATAGATAGTTTATTCTGTCAATAAGAATAGTGTGATTTAATTTGGTGTGGAGGATCTAAGGACCATCAAACCTAAGTAAGATATTTGATAATTTATATATGTTATACTTGATGCTATGTGAAATGTTATATTCTCTAAATAGTATTTGTTGAAGGAATGGCTCAATTAGTTCGAGCATCTTAAAATTTATCTGATCTGTGATAATATCTAACTACTAGAAAAAGGTTGGTCAAAATCATGATAATTTATATATGTTTAAGTAAGGTCTGAACTTTGGAATATGTGCATATGCTTACTTCCTACAAAAATACTTGATTGGATGTTATTGAGTTTTATAGGTAGTTTATTCTGTCAATAAGAAGCGTGTGATTTAATTTGGAATGTAGGATCTAGGGACCATCAAATCTATCTGGATGCTGAGAATAAATAAAATGTTTGTTTAGTTTCACTTGAGGAATTAGGTTTCAGTTAGAAAAATGGAGCTTTCATTAGTGAATGGAGTTCTTGGTGTGGGGTTTCCTTGCATAATCCTATGTATCCCAATTTTGGTACTTATATCTCAGCTAAGAAGTAATTAGGATTTTATGTTGAAATGATTTGGAATTCTCAATTTAGTTGATCAAGAAACTGATGTAAATCTTTGGGGGCGGGTAAAAATTGCGTAAAATAATGCATGTAAATGAAAGGAAAAACACATCCTAGGGTGGTTTGGGATTATTGCAAATACATGAGAGAAAGAGAGTAAAAATTCAACGTCAGAAAACAAATCACGTGACAATGAGATTTATAGTGGCAAGTGGCTCAACTTTTCCTCAAGCTTACATTAACTCACTAAGCCGCAAATGTGAGAAAACAAGCTTTACCAATCATGAAAGCAAAAGCTATTGCAAGCTCATTGATCTTCTTTTGAGCTGAAGGCCTTTTACATGGGTTCTAGATCAAACCTTAAAATCTTCTTATCGGGTGACTCGGGTCAAAGGACAATCCTTAAAATCTTTTTTTTTTTTTTTGGGATAAAAATAACCCAACAAAAGAAGTGATTTACATGAACTAAGCTTGAACTCCATTTTGTAAGATATTCCAAAGCAAATGCACACAATAAATGATAGAGAAGGGTAGCACTATTGCAAACATAATAAAACCAAGTTTAGTAGGTGATGCATCTAGTGCAAGGATTGGAATGTGTGTGGACATGGGATGATGAGCGATAGGCCGTTTTACTTAGATCTGACGCAAGCGAGACATGAAGGAGGTGCTGTGATATTGGTGTTGGCAACATATTTGAATTTGGCAAATGGTTGATGAAAACTCACTTTGGTCAATTCTTGAAGTCTTAGCCAATCCTAGCTTATTGAATTAGTTAAACCTAAATTAATCTTATCCCACAGTTAATTTGACACAGACTAAATGCTTTGAATTGATTAGGGTTGCCACCATTGATCCCTTAATAGTCTCCATACCTTGATGCATATTGCTCTCCAAGAGCAGCTCCATATTGATCTCCATGCCAAAACAATGAAGATGAGGAGGGAAAAGGAGATCATTCCAAGAAACTTCAATACTCTAACAACCCTTTTCATCTCTCCATAGCTCTATCTTCTTCGGGCACTTTCTCTCATCTTCCTAAGCTCTTTCTCCCTTCACGCATATTATCATAGTTCTAGAGAATATGAACAAGGTAAGCTAACCTGCATGAGGCTATCTTCTTTACCAAACATTACGATGGCATAGCCCTCTACCTTCTTCCACTTTCCATCTCCTTAGAGCTCATTGGTCTTGCTGCAGAGGTTTAGGTTTGGTTGGATTAATCCTAGAGAGGATCCCTAGCTAGGAATACGAAATCTTCCTTTCTCCATATACTCAGAGTTTAGTTCTCACACCCAAAAAAAAAAAAAAAAAAAGGCATCAGGAGGTTTTGCTGGCTGTTGTTGTTGGCGCTACTGCTGGCATAGGTGAACCTCTTCTCAATTGAGTCTAATCAACACCAGGCCGTTATGCACCATCCAATGCCATCTCTAAATATCGTGAATCCCGCAGCCCTAGGCTAGAGCGTGAGAGCTATAAGAAATTCCAATTTCCATTGGATCTAAAGTATAAAATCTAATGACATGCTGCTAGTCTCATCAATCCCTATCCAATTGGCTTTACATGTAGATACAATTCAACGTATGCATGGTCCCTTGACTCCTTAGCCCAATTGTAGCAAGCCACATGCTTGAGCCTACTCAATCCAGCTAATAGGAATTTAGAGATTGAAATTTAAACGTCTAGAGCTTACAAAATTGGAATAAATTGAATATTTATTAAAAATTATGGAATAAGATATAATAATTTTTTTAAGATATCCTCTTTTGCTTACAAAATTATGAAATAGTTACATTGTATTAACTAAAAAATTTATATAAATTAAATTAACTTATGTTAACTATTAAATATTGAAATTATTTTTGATAAAGAAAAAATTAATCTGATATTTATATTAAATGATTTTATTTATTGAAATTATTTTTTAGGCTTATATATATGTTTATTTATGATTAAATAGTTTACATGTTATAAATTAATGAAATTGATTTGTTTTAAACATTTAATCAATAATTAAAATTATAAAAAAGAATAAGCTAATTCAATAAAGCATGTTACATATCTAATATATATTATAATCTTGATTACTTTATGCTACCAAATAGGTTTTAATTTCACCCAATTCATGTATAAATGTTATACATGTAAAGCAAGGTTTAAAATTGCGTAAATAAGTCTATAGGCGGTGTGAGGCGGAAGCCTCATGGACGAAGAATTGCATAAATGAGAATTTAAGTATTTTAGCAGGTAAATAACATTAAAAGTCTATCATACAATAAAAACATCTAAATGACAAGTGAAATTATTGGAAAACAATAAAATAGATGTAATATATGCATCTCACAGCATAATTCAAAGTACAAAACTACAAAATATAAGTCTATCAAAACTTTCAAAGTACAAATAAGAAAAAACATATAAAACAAATCATGTCCCATCACTAAATGTGTCTTCAAGGGAATCTTCTTTTCCAATTGTATTTATGAAGTCAAATCTTCATCATCTTCAATGTTACTCACTTTTCTCTTCCATGTTAAATAAGAATGATTAATGTCATGTTAATTGCATATATATATATATATATATATATGATGTAATAACACATAAGAAATTGTGAGATACTTTTATTTGCTTGTTGTGCTGTAGAACTAGTGGATGTGTGTGGTGTGGTACTAGTGGATGTGCTGCTTCGCCCCTCAAGCATCCACACATAGATCCTCTAGATGCAGGTCTGATAATGACAAATCTGTCTCATCATCTATGAACCACTCATTATCAGATGCCACATCATCACACATAGGGGTGTCAATTCGGGTCAACGGGTCGGGTTCGGGTCCAACCCGAGTTGACATGAGCGTAAACGGGTTGACCCGAACCCGACCCGTTTAGCTTGACGGGTTAGGACATACAACCCGACCCGTGCGGGTTGCCGGGTTGACCCGACCCGACCCGCGAACCCGAATCGATCTGGATTTCCCGAACCTGAGCATCCTGAGGCGGACAGCTAGGCTGGGCTGCGTGAGTCTTGCTTGTGCAGGCGCCATCGAGCATCCTGACGTGGTCTGCGCTAGGCGGATCCTGAACCGCGGAGGAGCAGACGGCGGACCGGCGAACTTGCCGTCTTGTCGCGTGCGGTCAGCAGTCGTGCGGCCCGTGCGGGGATGAAGATGGCTAACTAAGCCTAGCCTGACACGGACAGTTATCTAGGGCCCAGGCGACGTGAACGTGATGGAAGCCCCACGCAACGTGTAATCCCTCCTCAATTCGCCTCCCACACGCGGGAAAAATTAAAACGGGCGGAGGCGCGGAGCTATCCCGGATCAGATTTGATCGCAGTCGGGTCTTAAACGGGTCAATTTCGGGTTACCGGGTTGACCCGGACCGGACCCGTTTTTTAAAACGGGGCGAAATTTGAAACCCGAACCCGACCCGTTTATTAAACGGGTCAACCCTAACCCGGATTTTTCGGGTCGGGTTGTCGGGTCGGGTTCGGGTCGGGTTGTCGGGTCGGGTCAATATTTGACACCCCTAATCACACACCAAAGGTTCCTCATCATCCTTCAACCCCTTGTTTCTCAATCCCCTATCTTTCAATCCCTTGTTGTACATACTATTATACACAAGGTAGTTCATTATGAGTGTTGAAAGTTTATTTCTTCTCTTCGTTTGCACTTGACTATATGCCAATATCCATGTTCTCAATTCGTACATGGAAGGTGCCTTCAATCCTCTCCCATACAACCCTACAGATCACAAAATTTTGAAGTAGGCCGGCGATGTCGCAACATTAAATGGTATGACATTCAAAAAAAAAAATGCCAATATCCATGCAAACCTGACATCTACCCTCTATGGTACCAGCTGTATACATCATTTGTGCTTGTCCTCTATTCTCTCCTGGATTAATCATATACTGGTCCATAGGACCCCGCGCATCTCTATTATGTATAGCAGAGGAAGAGCCCTTTCTACTCTCGCTCCCGAAGTAAGCATCATGTTCGACCCTTTAATCAAATTGCTCATGTTATAAATTTTTGGCCGTGGTACTCTTCTTCATGTAAGCAGTAATTTCCTCCTTCACCTTATCCGAGACATTCACACAAGGTGCTACATTCTTATGTGAGCCGGATAAGTGTTCATTCATGCGAGTAACTCCTCTATTCACCACCTTATCACAAAAATTGCATTTTAAATACACATACGTCTTCTCGCCGCCTCATACATCAACTTGCACACTGTATTTCCAAGAAGAGTCACGTCGCAATGCTGTATTTGTCTTTTCCTTGCTTCTAACCATGTTTCCTAATTCACAAATACGAAACCAAACAAAAAAATATCAAAAAATAAAAAATTCTAGATTTTCTATAAATTGGAAAATGTTTCCTTGAACTAAAAAAAAAATACCTAAAATCGGTAGTGGAGTTGTCGTAGAGGGCGGCCGAACGCTAAAAGCTCACTGGCGTGAGGTGGCGGGAAGGGAGGCCGAGCGGAGCTAGCGTGCGGACTTGCGGCTTTGCGAAGTTGGTCCGTTTGGTTTCGGGTAGGCGGAAAGAAGAAAGGGGAAGAAAGGTTATTTCATTTAGAACTTAAGTCTATGGGACCCGGCTACATGAGGCGTACGCCTCACTCAGAATTGCACAATTCAGCCTCCGAGGCATGCCTCACAAGCACAGAGGTGTATGCCTCACCTGGACCCAAAAAAGCTTAAGCAATGAGGCTCTTTGGGGCAAAATTGCGCAGAGGCGCCTCTTATTGTGCAATTTTAAACTATGATGTAAATATATGCATGCATCTAATTTATATATTAATTTTAACTATGATGTAAATATATGCATGCATCTAATATATATATGGTATTTCATACTTAATATTTATTTATGTTTATATAGAAAAGATGTATTTTTATTATTGAATAAATTGATATTGTTAATTGCAAAAAGTATATAGGGTAGATGGGTTAGTAGTTGAGCCAGACATTTTATTGGAAGCTTACCTTTTGTGTGTTTGGGAAGTTCTAAGTCATCCTTAAAATCATGTATAGGTGTTCGGACATACCATTGGTTTAACAAAACTTGCACTAACAATTTCTTAAGATAGTTGAATTTTTAATCTATATTATTGAATCTCTCATCAATCTTGTGATTTCTATTATTCATTGCTAACTTCAATGTTTTTGATCTCATTTCACCAAATATGGAAGGATATTTGCTGTTAGGTAAGGGAACAATCCTATTGTTATTAGGTCTAGGATGTTTTGGTCAATATCTTGATTTAAAATTTCTTTCATTTTACTCATATTAGAGTTTTTCCCTTATACCTTTGATATTTTTCCATCAGTCATTTCAATATATTTTGGGCCTTATCAGAAGGGCTAAGGTGGATTTTAAGATATCATTGACTTTTTGTGTTGCTTATTATTTGTAGAATTAACATATTATATTCTTAGAATTGCCAATACAAATGCCAATATTTTAAGTTTTAAGGATAGATTTCTACCACAGTGAAGTATTTTAATAGCAAAGGAAAATTTAAAAAAGCAAAATTTACTTATTTATTTTGAAGATGTATTGTTGATAAACTAAAAGATCTTTTAAAATAAAAAATGATTTGATGGATGGAAACTTTGGTTAAGATATTTAGAGATTGGTTTGTCTCTTATAGGGATGACAATGCCTTTTTGGATTATTGAGCTTTTCTTCCCTTTAGAAACAAAATTTATGGGCTTTTGGATTTTTTTTGTCTATGATATCAATGATGTAAAATAATCACTATCGTTGCCAGGTCCCAAGTCCTGGATGAGAGAAGTGGAAGGTAGTGTTAAGTAATCAATATGTAGTCGATAGTTAGCGTAAAACTTGTCGAATAATCATGACATGAATCTTTTAGTATATTGTGTTATTGCTAGGGTTTTCCTTATAAGCGACGTGCTGTATGATTCAAGGTTTAAAATTGCGTAATTAAGCCTCGAGGCGGTCTGAGGCGTAAGCCTCACGGACACAGAATTGCGTAAATGAAAAATTAAGGGTTTTAGCAGGAAAATAATTGCAATATTGTATCTTACAATAAAAACATCTAAATGATATATGAAAATAGTGGAAAGTAAGAAAGTAGATGCAATAAAATCATATCCCAAAGTATAAAATCACTAAATATTAGTTCAACAAAACTCCCAAAGTACAAAAAACATATAAAATGCAATCATATCCCATCACTAAATGGGTCTTGAAGTGAATCTTCTTCTCCAATTGTATCTATGAATGCCATGTCATCATCATCTTCAATATGACTCACTTTTCTCTTCCCTGTTCAATAAGGGAAAAGATCATTAGCATGTTAATTGCTCACTTGATATAAATATATTGCGATAGCATATAAGAAGTTTTGGAATACCTTTACTTGATTGTTCTGCTACAGAGCTAGTGGTGTGTGTGGTGATGTACTAGTAGATGTGCATACTTGATCTGCTTCGCCCCTCAAGACATCCACATTTAGATCTTTTAGCTGTAAGTCTGATAATGACAAATCTGTCTCATCATCTATGAACCACTCATTATCAGATGACACATCATCACACACCAACGGGTCCCCATCATCCTTCAACCCCTTATTCCTCAACCTCCTATCTCTTAACCTCTTGTTGTGCATTAGATATACGAGGGAGTTCATTCTGAGTGTAGATAGCCGATTTCTTCTCTTTGTTTGCACTTGACTATATGTACTCCAGTTTCGCTCACACCCAGAAGAAGAACAAGTGAGGCCCAACACTCTTACAACAAAACTCTGTAACTCAGGGGTGTAATCACCAAATTGGATCCACCATTCAACTGTTTTCAAGAAAAAATAGAATCAGAACTAAATAAAGTGTCTTGCATTTACCAAAATAATTATACCTGGAGACCGTTTAGAAATGGTTGCTTTTGCTGCATTCAAACCAAAAAAATCATCTTTATTCCGGAACAGAACAAGTTGTAAATCTACAAGCTCCATATCTGCTTGCTCCGATATTAGTCTTTCCATACAATGATATAGACCAAGCTTCACCTCCGTGTACGTCTCATCCATTATTGCGCAATTGCGCAATTGAGGCGCGCCTCACACAGGGTGAGGCGTACGCCTCTTCCAGGCTCCAAATTGCATGCGCCTCGAGGCGCCTTTGGGAAGAATTGCGCAAAGGCACGCCTCTCGTTGCGCAATTTTAAACAGAGTTATGATTTGAATACAACGAGAATTGTGCAAGGGCCACTGCACTGACGCTCGAGTGTAGTGTTAAATAGGTAAGGATTCTCATATTGTGGATAGATGTGGGTGAATAAACTAGTATGTGAAACTAAAATTAAGATCGAAACTTAAAATATAGGTTTCCTTACAGGAAAATTAATAAAATTAATCGATATTATAATTTGTATAAGATGAATATTCTATGCATTCATGAAACTAAATGGGTTCAAAAAAAGGGTAAGGAGATTGATAATTTAGGATTTAAATTATGATATTATGGCAGGAATCATATTAAAAAAAGTGTATGTGTGATTATAGATAAGATTTTGAAGGATAATGTTATAAAAATTAATAAAATTGGAGATAAAATTGTAATTTTAGAGATTGTTGTTGATGTTAAGATTATACGATTATTAATATTAGAAGTGCTTATATTTTTTAAATATGTTTGAATATATATTTAAAATTAAAATTTTGGAATGATTTAAAAGAATTAATACAAAAGATACCTCTTGAAGAAATAATTTTTATTGGAAGATATTTAAATGAACATGTTGGTAGAGATGTGATGATTTTAAAAGTATTCATGATGACTGTGTTTGGAGCTACTAATGAAGGTGGTAAAATTATATTAGAATTTCCTATATCTTATGATTTTGTAATTGCTAATACCTTATTTAAGAAAAGATATGAGCATTTTATCACTTATAAGCAATGTTTTGAAAACCGGACCTGACCGGACGGTTCAACCGGTTCAACCGTGAACCGGTCTGGTGGCCGGTCCGACCAAGCTCCAAAACCGGCTCTGCATCGAACCGGATTAAACCAGATTGAACCGGCGGTTCAACCGGTGAACCGTTGAACCGGCCCGGTTTGGAAAGAACCGGTCGGTTCATAAAAAAATTTATTTTTGTTTTAATTAAAATTTTAAAAATATATTTTAGTTAATTTAAATTTTTAAAACTTTTTAAAATATTTTTATTAAGTGTGATGATTAATATCATCATAACACATGCAAGTTATCTTAAATATCTCACATAATTTGTTTGGCAAAAAGAGCACTTCTCACTTTATAAAGGGTTCAAGGAAGCATCCTCAAACTCTCCCTATGATGTGGGACTAAAAAAGTTGCATGAATAGCTTAGAATGTGAATTTGGGCTTCAAATTTTTGCTTAGTTGGGCTTGAAAATTTTGCTTAGTTGGGCTATTTGGATAATATATATTATAAATTTGCTATAATATATATTATAAAATATTAATATTATAAATTTATATATTATTTTAAATATTATTTTTATAAATATATTTAATTATAAAAATATAAATATATTATTTTTAAATGATATTTATATTTATAATTTTATATTATTCTTAAATGATATTTATATGTATAAAATTTTATTATATATTTTAAAATTTTATAAATATTATTAAATACTCATATACTTATATTATATGATTTTTATTTTATTAATTTTTAATAATTTTATTATTTATTACATCATCCGGTTCGACCCCGGTTCAACCGGTCGAACCGGTCAAACCTTGAACCTCTCTCTCTTCCGGTTCGTTGTCCGGTCCGGTTTTCACAGCCTTGCTTATAAGAATAGATATAGTAAAACTCAGATTGATTAATTTCTGTAAAGAAAATAGATTGTTTAGATTGCAAAGATTATAAATTTATTTCGAGTGAAAGTTTATGTACCCAATATAACTTATTAGTTTTAGATTTCAACATGAAGGGGCAAAATATGAAAAAGTAAAGTAAAATGTTGTTATAGGATTAGATGGTGACATTTAAAAAATATTAACAAAATTATTTTTGAGAGTAAGATTTTAGATCTTAAGATTTTGTCTGTGTATGAGGAAGCTAATGTTATGTGAAAAAAATAGCTACTGTTATTAAGAATGTTGCAAAGGATTCACTTGGCGTATCAAAGGAAAAAACTTATAATAGTATAAATAATTGGTGGTGAAATTAAAATGTGCAAGAAAAGATAAAAATAAGAAGCTTTGTTATAAAAAAATGATTTAGACGTAAAAACTTTTGATAATTGGGAAAAATATAAAAGGTCCATAAGAAGTCTAAGATAGTAATATGTAGGGGAGTAAACGAGTCGAGTCGATCTCGAGTCAGGGGGTGTTTGAGCTCGACTCGTGAGCCAAATATCGAGCTCGAACTCGAGTCGAGCTCGACTCGCGATACTGTAACGAGCCATCGAGCTGCTCGTTGAGCCGCTCGTCTAGCTTTCCCGCCCGGCCTTTTGCTTTCCCGCCCATTTTTACCAATGGTATTAGACAGCTACCGCATTCCAAAAAAAAAAAAAAAGCTATTGCATTGGGAGGAAAAAAAAGTTGCTGCAGCATTTATTATGCTTCTTATTATATTATTTGGAAGGAAAAAAAGCTGCCAGCATTTATTAGCATTTGTTAGAATAGACATTTGAGAGAAGACTTTTTGAAAATTTTTGAATTTTTATATAAAGCTGCCCGTTTTGGTAGAAAAAATTGACATAATTTTTTTTTAAAAAAAATTGGCTCAAAATATTATTTTCGAGCCGACTCACGAGCTCACGAGCCGAGCCGGCTCAAGCTCGAACTCGAGCTCTTTTACGAAACGAGCTTGAACTCGAGCTCGACTCGTGAGCTCGATAAGCGCGGCTCGCGAGCCTATAAACAAGTCGAGCTCGAGCCGGTTCGCGAGCCGGCTCGACTCACTTACACCCCTAAGTAATATGCAATGCAAAGATTTTAGCTTTTAATAATTTATATAATAGATTAGATACTAAGGAGGATGAAAGATATATCTATAAGTTAGACAAATAAAGAGATAAGAGTAGTAAAGATTTTATTCAAGGGAAGTGCATTAAGGATGATGATCAAAAGTGCTTTTATTAGAAGAGTATATTCAACATAGGTCTAAACTTTTCGAAGATTGTGAGAATACAATTGAAGCATTCTAAATGAAAATAAAGATTTTTATATTTATCGATGTATCAGTTAAATCAAAGTAAGAGAGACTTAAAAGAAAAGGTGTGAAAAAGCTATTGGACATGATGATATTCCAATAAAGGTGGAAATGCTTAGGAGATGAAGGAATTTTTTGGCTTACTAGACTTTTAAATATTATTTTGAAGACTAAAAAGATACCAGATGAGTGGAGAATGAGTATGTTGATTTCTATTTTAAGAATAAGTGTGATGCACAATATTGTGTGAATTATAGAGTAATTAAGTTAATGTGTCATACTTTAAAACTATGGGAGAGAGTTATGAAGCATATGTTATGACGTGATACTAATGTTTCTCAAAATCAATTTGGTTTCATGCCGGGTAGATCTACTATGGAAGCTATACATTTATTGAGAGGTTTGATGGATAAGTATAGAGAGAATAAGGAGGATCTACATATGATATTTATTGATTTAGAAAAAATATATGATAAAGTTTTAAGAGAAGTGATATGGAGAGTTATAGAAAAGAAAGAGGTTAATAATGCTTATATACAAGTCATTAAAGATATATATGTAGGATATATTACTTGTGTTCAAACACATGGTGGTTTGATCAAGTATTTTTCTATTTTAGTTGGATTATATCAAGGATCATCCCTAACCTTAAGCCCATATCTTTTTGCTTTAGATGGATGTTCTCACTAGACATTTGTAAGAGGTTGTACCCTGGTGTTTGTTTTGTGCTGATGTTATTCTTCTTGTTGATAAGACTAGAGAGAGAGAGTTAAAGATAAACTTGAATTATGGAGTTCAACCTTAAAGTCTAAAGATTTTCATTTGAGTAGATCTAAAACCGATTATATGAAGTTTATTTTAGTTATAATTTATAGTGGGGGGATTGTGAATTTTGGTGATCAAGTCATTAGCAAGAGTACACATTTTAGATATTTTGGGTCTATTATTCAGAGTGATGGTGAAATAGATGGGATATTATTAGTAGAATTCAAGTTGGATGGTTGAAGTGGAGGAATGCATCTGGTATGTTGAAAAGTCCCCCTCATACT
Organism: Dendrobium huoshanense; assembly: GCA_016618105.1. Taxonomy (NCBI): domain Eukaryota; kingdom Viridiplantae; phylum Streptophyta; class Magnoliopsida; order Asparagales; family Orchidaceae; genus Dendrobium; species Dendrobium huoshanense. The sequence goes on along the minus strand of CM028355.1, from coordinate 48,102,697 downwards.
TAAGGAAAAAATATATAAGATGATGGTGATGAGACACGCAATGCTTTATTATGCAGAATGTTGGCCATTAAAAGAGAAGCATATATTAAGTTAAGTGTTGCGGAGATGAGGATTCTCAAGTGGATGAGTGGCTTTACTCTTTGAGATAGGGTATAAAACGAATATATACATGAAAATGTTGGAGTTGCTCTAGTGGATGATAAGATTTTGAGGAGTTTCTAGTAGCTGTTTGGGTGGTGCTTTAACTCTATGCATTAATTATTTTTTCCTTTTTTCTCCCCTATAAATGGGGCTATTTTGTCACAATTTTAGAGAGATATGTGATGATTTTTTGGAATGTTAAATATGTGGGTTTGTTCTAGCTTGCGAGCTAGCCTCCTTTCCCCTTCCGCTCTACTAATTCGTCTCGGTTTTCTACCTCTTCTTCTCGATCCACGGTTCCCTCCTCATATGTATTTTTTTCTCTTAATTAATATAAGTTGTAAAGTGTTGTGTTCTAGTATTATTATATTATATAAGTGTTTGTCTATGTTTATGATAAGGAAGACTTTTAATTTGCAATCCTAATGTAATTTTTTTGGTTGCACCACTTGTATTAACAGTATACTTAAATAAAAATACACAATTTTTATATAGTGTAAATCATACAAAATTAAATAACTTCTATTTTGTTCAGTGAAATTCATAAATATTGCAGTCAAAATATCCAAGATAATCAGAATAATAACATACAAAAAGTTGTTCGGTAAAAGTTCAATAAAGCCTTGAAAAATACAGTAAATCAGGTTTGAGGAGAATTCAATAGTCAAAATCAAAATATTTGAAAACAGAGATAGGATTATGATCCCTTACCTCGATTTGAACAATTTTTATAAAAGCGACAAAGCAATCCGAAAACAAAAAATCTAGATTTTTCTCTCTCTTCTCCTTCCCTCTCCTCTTCTTCTCTCCCTTGCTCGGCAAGCCAACACTAGCTGGGGAAACAGTGAGTGGGAAAAATATTATATAAAATTGATTTTTAGTGTGTAGCGCCACATCGATGCAAGTCAGTTCCCGATTACTTTACAAACGGGCTTCAATGTCGCCACAACATTTTTTGGCACCACCCCGCTCTAGGCCTAATGCTGCAACGCTCAAAGAATTAGAGCCGATGTTCTCCAGTTTAATCAGAAATTCAGATTTTCTATTTTTAATTATTTTCAGAAATTGGGTTGTTAAATATATTCCTATCTTTTATCTTCTAAATATCTTATTATTGGTTTGTTAAATTTATTGATTCTATTCAAATTTGATATAAGTAGAATTTTAGTTGTAAAATTTTTTTTTTCTGTTGATTTTTTCATGGTTCTAATTTCTTGTAGGTTTCTTTAGATTTAATTGATCATTGTGTTATCATTTTTGTTCTAATTTAATTTTTTAATTTACACCTAAAATATGAATTTTTTGTCTATTTAGTGAATTTTGATCTGCAAGTCCTAATTTTTTTAAATGCCCAATATTCATTCATTGCACTATCCTAACAACATCAAATTGTCCGGCTTCAAAATGAGTAGCAAACACTCATTTTACTTGAATACAATGAGAAGATTTAAAGTTGCATCCCTATGAAATTTATTGAATGTACTCAGTGTTTGATACGCCTTGGTATCAAAAACAACTAACAAACCAGGAGAATTCAACAAAACAATTTTTATTGATAATAAATGAAATACGAACGAGCAAGATACAATGGTCCTCTTTTGAGAAGACCTTTTCTCCCAAATTCTATACACCTTTGAAATCCATCACAAAAATAATGGACAACAAACACTCACAAAACTCATCAACGGTATGATCCTAAAACTCTAGACATCTCCCACTTAAATAACCATAGAGCACAATAGCATAAATAGAACCTTCCTAAACAATTTAAATATAATTTAGAAAACCTTCCTAAATTAAACATAATTTAGGTAACCTTCATAAATAATTAAACATGATTTAGGAAACCTTCCTAAACAAATTAAATATAATTTAGGAAATCTTCCTAAATAAATTAAACATAATTTAGGAAACATTTCTAAATAAATTAAATATAATTTAGGAAACATTCTTAAACAATTAAATATGATTTAGGAAACATTCCTAAACAATTAAACAACTTCTTCTTGATTTCTCCTCCTCACATAATGAATAATAGCTTCCCTGGGTCCCACAAGGTGGGCTCCCCTGACGTATCAGTGTTTCACTTGTCCTGAATAACAACTAGTATGAATATGAGCACGATATGATAGTCTTAAAAGGAGAATGATGGAGCGCCAATTTTTTGTTTAAGAAATCTAAGGAGATTAGTGGGGCCTCAGCTCTTTTTTCGAGAAATCCAAATGGTGATGTGTGCTGGAAGAAGAAGTGACTTGGAAGTTGATGCCAATATGATGATTGTTTTCATTGTTCATGTTCATTTTACTTGTGTTACTTTTATCTATTGCTTAAAATCTTATTTTTGTTTATGTTATATTTTATGCACTTCATTTTGGCAGTAAAATTTGTTGCTAGATTTGGGCTTTATTTTTTGAAGTATGTTTGTGTTACTAGAAATTTCTTTTTGGAAGGTTTGAACGGATGCTAAATGAGATGCTAGGGCATTTGGAACGGTACCCTTTTAGTAGAGAACATCGTATTGCATGGCTTCAACTTATTGAACCAGTTTTGAGTGCAATGGGGCTTGTATTGTTAATGCACTTCCATCGAATTTTTCCTCTCTTCTTTCAGTGGCTGCATACTGATGATGATGAAACTATTCTTCTGGTAATTAATAGATTTTGCTGAAAGGTACCTGTTAATCCAATTTTACTGATTTTAAATTACTGAATTAGGTTGTTTTGCAGGTCCTGGAGCGAATTCATTCAATCATAAAACTGACGTGGGTCAGGAAATCGCCTTACATGGCAAGGTGAGTTTAAGACCTAACACTGTTTAACTTTTGTTGGCTGCCTTTTTGTTTGCTTGTACAACTTCTCTATGATAAAAGAGGAACAATATATCTAATGTTATCTTTGTCCTCAAGTAATTATTTGCACATGTTTCGTGGAATATGTAAATTCATAAAATAGCTAACCCTTTTGATGATTCTACTTTGGGCCCATTTCTCCTCTTTTTTCGGCATTCTATCAACTAATGTTTATAAGCTTTGGGCAACTTAAGCATCACCCTTAGTTGTAAGCTGCTAAATTATTATACTGACCATATAATTGATTATCAGGTTGTTAGATGAGCTCATTCATTTGTACAAGGAAGTAGAGACCAGAAAGAGCCGTGAATCTATACGGAATTTCATTTTAGATTCTCTAATTTTACTTCAGAAGTGAGCATGGGATTGCTTTCTAAGAGCTTCTGCTCCTCCCTCTTTTTTGTATTATCTTATTCTTTAATTTCAAATTTCATGATCTTTTTCTCTTTACTATGCAGATGCAAGGGAATGCAGTTTGAAACGTCATGGATCAAATATAAAGATGATCCAGGCTTGGAGAAATTGGTTTATTCTCTAAGCGAAGCTCTTAAAGCCCAAGCTGTCCAACACTTGCTATAGAAATCTGAGCTTTGCGCCTAAAATGTGCTGGTGTTCCAAAGCTCAGTTGGCTATAAACCTTTAGCATCTTGGAAACTATGCAGTTGGAAATCTTCAGGAAAGGTAATCATTGTAGTGTATACTTGTGCAAAATTGCAAATAGCACATGTAAAATAATTCCTTTTATCCACCACAATAATACTATACATTTGCGATGGTCAAATAGTTACAAAATGACACTTGTGGTGGTATATGCTAATTAGTGACTACTTAGTTTGTCATTCTGATGGCTGCAAAAATATTCATCTCAAATATGATTTGCAGCCGGATGCATCCAGTCACAACTAATTGCAAGTTCATTTTGGTCTCAAAATTGCTGTTGCTAAAATTCAAATAACAAATGGTCCATCGCATTTTGGTCTCAATTTTTTTTTTAATGTGTGGAACTTTTTTATTCATTTATCTCTATCGGTATTTAATTCATGAAATTTTATCCAACTCAAAATCCTTATAATAAAGCATGCATAAATGAATTATTAAGTAATCAAATATACAAACTAAACTCACATAAGTGCAAATGAGTATGAAGATGATAGGAAATACTTGATTTCAAGTATTTCCTAATCACTTTGGCAACAAATCTCAAGAACAATTGCTGTCCACAGCAGGAAAACAGCCCAAAACTGAAGGAAAACAGAGAAAAACAGCAGCAAATGTGGAGAAAAGACTTGTATTTTACTAATAGATGCAAGGAAAATAGCAAAGATACAAGGATCCTCTATTCGAGAGGAGGATCGCACTCTCCCAATCTCTAGAATACGATCTAGAGCCCAAATCAACAAGAAGAACAAAAGAAAACTTCTCAACAAAATCACATAACCCTAATCTCTCCTTTTCTCCCTACTTAATGCATACAATTCAAAAATAACCTAAAAGGACCTAATTTCCCTTGCTCCCACATCTTTTGGCTCCAAGAAACAAATTCAAAACTAAGTGGACCCCACCAAACCCACGCCTCATTCTTCCGCCGGCTCCCCTGCTCTGTCCGCCTTTTCCTTCCGCCTGTAGACAAACCGAGCCGGCCCAATGGATTGGGCCGGCTGGACCGGTCCAAAGAGGACCGGTCTAACATTACCGCCCTCCCAAAGAACCACCTTGTCCTCAAGGTGGAAGTCAGGGAACTGTCGCTTCATTCGCTCGTATGGCTCCCACGTGGCCTCTTAGTCAGGGAGATTCTTCCATTTGATCAGGACTTCTGTGACTCCATCCGCTTTCTAACGAACCTCCATGAGCTCCAAAGGTTCTAGTATTATCTCCATCTCTTCAGTTAAGGTCCCTGGTAAATCCGTACTGGTAGCATAATCCCCAATGGCTCTTCTCAGCTGGGATACATGGAAAACGGGGTGGATCGTCGCCGTAGGTGGTAGCTGCAAACGATATGCCATAGCTCCAATTTTCGCCAACACTTCATAAGGCCCAAAATACCGTGGAGCAAGCTTCTCATTTCTCCGATTGGCGACCGTTTTCTGTCGATATGGGCGGAGTTTCAAATAAACCTTCTCGCCCACTTCAAACTGAATATCCTTCCGATGCCTATCAGCCTGTTTCTTCATAATCTGTTGAGCCCTCAACAGATGTCTCTTTAACTCTTCCAGTGTCTTGTCCCTTTCTTCCAAATACTCCTCTACTGCAAACACGGGCGTGCTGCTACTCCCAAAATGCACCAAGTGGGGTGGTTCCCTTCCGTACAACACCTTAAATGGGGTCATTTGAGAAGCTGAATGAAAAGGGGTGTTGTACCAGTACTCGGCCCATGACAGCCATTTAGCCCATAGCTTGGGTGTCTCTGATGCGAAGCATCTCAGATAAGTCTCCAGGCTTCGATTGACCACTTATGTTTGACCATCTGTCTGTGGGTGGTAAGCCGTACTCCTTTTCAGCACCGTCCCCTGCAGTCTGAACAATTCTTTCCAGAAATGGCTGAGGAACACTTTATCCCTGTCTGATACTATCGCCTCGGGCATTCCGTGTAATCTGACTATCTCCCTGATGAAAACTGCTGCTACTATCACCGCAGTGTATGGATGACGTAGAGGAATAAAGTGAGCATATTTGCTCAATCTATCCACTACCACCAAAATCACAGTGAATCCCTCTGAACGGGGTAGCCCATCAATGAAGTCCATAGAGATCTCTTCCCAGACCCGTCCTGGTAACGCCAAAGGCTGCAGTAACCCCCCTGGTGACATAGCTAAATACTTATTTCTTTGACAAATCTCGCACCTGGATACCATCTCTTCCACATCTCTGTGCATACCTTTCCAGTACAGCTCTGCCGCTAGTCTCCTATAGGTTTTTAGCACTCCTGAATGACCTCCCACTGCAGTTCCATGGAACTCCTGAAGTAATTGTGGGATGTGTACTGACGTTCTGGGCAACACAAACCTCCCCTGATACAACAATCTCTCCCCCTCCAACGAGTACCCTGGATGGCCTCCCTCATTCTTTAATAAGTCAGCTCTGATCTTGCTTAGTTCCTCGTCTTTGGCACTCTCCTCCTTTATGGCTTCCCAATCTAGCATCATTGGGACTGACACAGCTACTGTCTGCAGCTCCCCCATGCACCTGGACAAGGCATCTGCTACCTTATTTTCTACCCCTGGCCTGTACTGAATCTCAAAATCATACCCGAGCAGTTTAGATAGCCATCTCTGATGCTCCTCTGTCACCATGCGCTGCTTCAGAAAATATTTCAGGCTCCGTTGGTCGGTTCTGACGATGAAATGTCTTCCGAGTAAATAGGGACGCCACTTTTGGATAGCCAAAACAATTGCCATCAACTCCCTCTCATAGACCGATTTCAGCCGGGCTCTGGCAATCAACACCTGGCTGAAATATGCAATGAGCTTGTGACTCTGTATCAACACTGCTCCTAGCCCGTGTCCTGATGCATCTGTCTCCACTATAAAGGCCTGAGTAAAATCCGGTAAAGCTAAGACCGGCACTGTGGTCATAGCTTTCTTCAACTGCTCAAATGCTGTCGTAGCTGCCTCCCCCCATAAGAAGCCATCTTTCTTCAACTGCTTTGTGAGTGGCCAAGCTATAGTGCTGTATCCCTTCACAAATCTTCTGTAGTACCCTGTAAGCCCTAGGAATCCCCTCAGCTCCTTTAGATTTTTGGGCAATGGCCACTTAAGCATTGCTTCAATCTTGGACTGATCTGCTGCTACCCCTTCCTTGGATACCACATGACCCAGGTACTCCACACTAGCTTGGGCGAAGCAGCACTTCTTCAAGTTAGCTCTTAGCTGGTGCTTCTGGAGAACCTCTAACACCTTCTTCAAATGCCCCCAGTGCTCTTCTTCTGTTCTGCTATACACTAAGATGTCATCGAAGAATACCAGAACAAATCGCCTCAGATACTGTTTGAAAATCATATTCATGAGTGCCTGGAAAGTGGCTGGAGCATTGGTGAGGCCAAAGAGCATCACCAGGAACTCATAGTGGCCCTCATGAGTTCTAAAGGCGGTCTTGGGTACATCTTCTTTCTTCATTCGAATCTGAGGGTATCCAGATTTCAGGTCGATTTTGCTGAAAATCACCGTTCCACTCAATTCATCCAACAATTCGTCAATCACTGGTATGAGAAACTTATCAGGTACCGTTTCCTTGTTGAGTGCGCGGTAGTCTACACAAAACCTCCAACTGCCATCCTTCTTCTTTACCAATAGAACATGACTAGAGAATGGGTTGGTGCTGGGCCTGACGATCCCTGCTTCCAGCATTTCTCTGATCAACTTTTCTATTTCATCCTTTTGAAACTGAGGGTAACGGTAAGGTCGCACGCTAACCGGCGACACTCCCTCCCTTAATGTGATGGCGTGCTTCTGCTCCTTGGGTGGTGGCAACCCTAGAGGGGGTTGAAAAACCTTCTCGAACTCCTGGATCAAGGGCTGCACAGAGAGGGGTATGTCTCCCCCTTCCTCCCCACTCGCTCCCTCTAAGCTGTGTAATTCCACTAAGTAGCCTTCCCTTCCTCCTGGATTGTCTTGATTAGGGATTTCAGAGAAACCCCTGCTTTGGTCAGCCCTGCATCCCCTTGAATCACTGTTTTCCTTCCACCCTTCACCAACTCCATCCCAGTGTGCCCCAATTGATTTTGGTTTTCCCCAACGTCTGTAACCACTTCATCCCTAGGATGACATCCGTACTCCCCAGTTCCAGGGGAAGGAAGTCTTCTTCACTTGTATGCCTTGAATCTTCAGCACCACTCCTTTGCAGATTCCTCTTCCCATTTCTACCTTCCCAGTGCCCATCATCACCCCATAGCCTCCAGTATCCACTAACTTCATCCCCAAGAACTCCACAATTTGGGTGGAAATGAAATTGTGGGTTGCCCCACTATCAATCAACACCACGACCCCATGGTCAGCTATCTCTCCCTTCACCTTCAGTTAAGAGAGACTTCTGCCACATCCAGATGCATCTTTTCCTCCATCTCTGAATCGCTTCCCCCACCATCTTCGTCTTCCTCGTCTTCACAAACGAGGAGAACTTGAAGAGTTCGATCCTTGCACTTGTGCCCTGACATGTATTTCTCATCACATCGGAAACACAGCCCTTTTGTTCTTTTCTCTTGCATTTCTTTGTCAGTGAGCCTCTTAAACTGTCCCCCATTTCCTCCTCCTGTTGCTTTTTCCTTTGGAACTTCTTTCATCCCTCCTGTGGAAGCTCCCTTGGTGGATAGGTGGGTAGTTGTCCACCTATAAGTGCCTCCTGAGCTACTACTACTCCTCGCTCCCTTTTCCAAATTCTTTTGATTTTCAACCAACTGTGCAAGCTTCATGGCCTCCCCTAGGTCCCTGGGCATCAGGACCTTCACCGCTGCTCGCACCTCGGCCTTTAATCCTTTCATAAAATTGCCCTCCAGCACCGTTTCGGACAAGCGCTCCACTCTGCTGGCCAGATGCTCAAACCTCTCTCGATAGTCTGCCACAGACCCCTCCTGAACTAGGGCAAAGAACTGCTCGTAGAAGTCTCCTCCCCGATCGGTTTGGAAACGCTCTAACAAACTGTCCTTGAATTCTCCCCAACTCCTGATAGGTCTCCTCTGATCTCTCCACTGGTACCAAGAGAGTGCCTTCCCTTCCAGACACAAACCCGCTGCCGACAACTTCTCCTCCTCTGTCAATCCGTTAACAGCAAAGTACCTCTCCACTTTGTAGATCCACCCATAGGCATCCTCCCCTTCAAAAATTAGCATTTTCAATTTTCTCACCTTCCGATCCCCGCCATTCCCCCTTAATCCTCCATAGTTTCCCCTCTCCCATGTGCCTGGACCCCCCCATGTATCCCGATCTTCCCTTGCTCTGCCCTGCCCCAATCCCTCTTCAAAATCTCCTCTCCGATATTCAAAAATTACTTCCCGACGCCCCTGAAAACCCCCCCGATGCTCCCAACCAGCCCCTCTGGGTCCCCCACCTCCATAGCCTTGTCTTTCCATATACCTTCCTCCTCTCTCCTCTCTCTGGAAAGGCTCCAGATGAGGTCTTCCCCTACTCCCTTCCACGATTTCCACTTCCTCTTCCTCCCGATGGATTTCAGAGTTGGCGTTCTTCGCTGCGGGCCCTTTTGCATCAGACGCCGCCGATTGGGTTTGAAACTCCAACATCTATTTCATCATATCCCGTAGATCAGCCATTTGTCCTTCCATGGAGGACATTCTTTCTTCTATGGTTTCCTTGATTTGATTTATCTCTCCTTCAATCCTCTCCTCCAAAGCATCCACCTTCTTAGCCGCCATCTCCTACGGCTTGCAATTTAGGAGAAGATCTCAAGAATTGGAAAAAATTTCAGCGATTTTCTCCCTTTCCGGTGCAATTTCAGCCGCTGAAATTGATCAAAACAGCCCACGATTTGTCCCTAGACTTGCTCTGATACCAATTTGATAGGAAATACTTGATTTCAAATATTTTCTAATCACTTTGGCAACAAATCTCAAGAACAATTGCTGTCCACAGCAGGAAAACAGCCCAAAACTGAAGGAAAACAGAGAAAAACAGCAGCAAATGTGGAGAAAAGACTTGTATTTTACTAATAGATGCAAGGAAAATAGCAAAGATACAAGGATCCTCTATTCGAGAGGAGGATCGCACTCTCCCAATCTCTAGAATACGATCTAGAGCCCAAATCAACAAGAAGAACAAAAGAAAAATTCTCAACAAAATCACATAACCCTAATCTCTCCTTTTCTCCCTACTTAATGCATACAATTCAAAAATAACCTAAAATGACCTAATTTCCCTTGCTCCCACATCTTTTGGCTCCAAGAAACAAATTCAAAACTAAGTGGACCCCACCAAACCCACGCCTCATTCTTCCGCTGGCTCCCCTGCTCTGTCCGCCTTTTCCTTCCGCCTGTAGACAAACCGAGCCGGCCCAATGGATTGGGCTGGCTGGACCGGTCCAAAGAGGACCAGTCTAACAGAAGACCAAGTTATGCTAATTTAATTTAATTAACAATAAGATCTCCAATGATTATATTTCTTTATTAACACAAACTCTAATGATAAATAAGCTCAACTTATAACATAAACTACATAATTATACAATTGTGTTAAAAGATTAAAGACAAATGTGTAAGTGTTATGACTTGTAAGCTCAAGATAAATGAATTAAAATGCCATGCAAGCTATGATCTCATAAACTCATCAGATGGCCAAGTTCCACATAAACTAGTGATATACAAGGTGTCAGTGTAAAGCTAATGTTAAGAATGAGAATTTATAAGTTTAAACATAATTAGAGAAAATTTCTTTAAAATATAGAATGTGATCATCCCAAATATATATCACTACAAAAACATGTAAACAAAATAAGTAAGAAAAGTATGAATTTAAATACATGGTCACAATTCACTTCATGGGTGAGTGCTATCCAAATACATATCATTAACAAGCTAGACACCCTAACACCAAATATAAGATTAGAATTCTGTTAGGCCGGTCCAACCTGGACCGGCTCAGCCGGTCCGGGTCTTCTCCAGGCGGAAACGAGACAGGGGGGAGGCGGAAGAGGGAAAGGGCCAAGGGGTGGGGTCCACTTGCATTTCAAACATGGTTTAAGTGTTTTTGGAGGGAGAAGGAAGGGTAGAGAAGTCCTTTTGCTTTTAATTTGAATTAGATTGTTTTAATAGGGAGTTATGAGGGGATTAGGTTTTTCATCTTGATTTTGAAAAGAGATTTGTCTTCTAGGTTTTCTTGCTTGGGCTCTTGGCGTTGCCGGAGATTGTTGGAGAGTTTTTCCTTCCTTTCGGATTGAAGGAAACTTGTATCTTTATTGTCTTTTGCATCGACGAGTGAAATTTCTATCGTTTGCAATTGTTTCTCCTATTCTCTCTACGATTCTTCTCAGATTTTTCTACTGTTTTTGTGCTTGGTGGCTGTTTTCCATAGAAAACAACGGATTATTAGTGATTTGGCTTAGATCCGATAGGAATCACTTGAAATACTCAAGTGGTACCTATCAAATTGGTATCAGAGCCAAGATCCGGACGGTGGGGGGCTGTTTTCCACTGTTTCGCTGCAGATTTTTGCTTTTTGGAAGGGATCCGGAGACCATTTTTGGGTTCCCATGGCATCTAAACGTGTAGAAGTCTTGGAGACCGAAGTGGGTCAATTTAAGGCGGATCTGGAGGAGAAGATGGCGACGTTGAGTGAGAATATGGAAGGAAAATTCATGGCATTGGAGGAGATGATGAAAAAGTTGTTGGAAGGGCAAGCAAGAGCTGTGCCAGCGGAGGAAAGAGGAGAAGGTAGTGGGAGCAAGGGTAAGGAGAAGGCAAATCCGGAAGGGGAAGAGGAGGTGGAACTGCTTGGTAGCAACGGAAGAATGCTACATCGGGAGTCCATCAGGAGGGAAGAGCAGGAAAGAAGGAGAGACTTCAGGGAAGAAAGAGAGGATGATTGGCGTCGTCAGAGGCCCGACCCAGTGGACCGGCCATGGGGGATTCATAACCACCATGGCGGAGCGCGAGGGGAAGATGGCTATCGACGGCCGAGGAGGGAGGATGTGCCCCGATATGGAGAAAGAGGAACTTGGGAAGACCCCATTGCCTGGGACAGAGGAGGCCATGGGGGGAACAGAGCATACGGGATGGACACGAGGGCCAGGAAGCTAAAAATGCCTGTTTTCGAAGAAGGAAATGTGGATGAGTGGATCCACAAGGTGGAAAGGTACTTTGCAGTGAATGGCCTTATGGAGGAGGAGAGATTGATGGCTGCTAGCATGTGCTTGGAAGGGGCGGCTTTTGCCTGGTTCAAGTACATGGATAAGTGGGATCCGGTGAGAACTTGGAGGGATTTCAAGGAGGCCATCAGAGAGAGATTCAGGGGGGGCAGCCCAATGGGAGATCTCCGAGCAGTTCTATGCCCTCACTCAGGAGGGGACAGTGGAGGAATACAGAAAGAAATTCGAGAGTCTGGTGGGCGACATGGAGGGCTTATCGAACAGCACGTTGGGGGGAAACTTTATGAAGGGGCTCAAGCCAGAAATTAGGGATGCTGTGAAGGTCATGAGACCGAGAGACCTGAGGGAGGCAATGGAGTTGGCTCAGATGGTGGAGAACCAGAAGACCAACGCTCGAAGTTGGCGGAACAACCACTCAGGAGGTCCCACCAGGACTACTACCACTTACTTGGCTCCAAAAAGGCCAAGCCCTAGTGTCCCTAGAGAGAGTGGAAAGGAGAAGAGCGGGGTGACTAAAACTGCATGAAGCTTCAAGAAATTGACTGAGGAGGAGATGCAGGAGAAGAGGGCCAAGGGCCTTTGTTTCAGATGTGAGGAGAAGTTTGTTCCAGGGCACAGATGCAAGGATCGCGCTCTTCGGGCTCTCACCGTCTATATAGACGAGGCGTCTGAGGAGGGTGATGACTCTGATGAGGAGCAGATTGATCCACAGTTGGAGGTAGCCGAGGTCTCCCTCAATTCTGTGATGGGATTCACTCCTAGCCATACGATGAAGGTGAAGGGGGAGATTCGGGGGAGAGAGGTTGTGGTTCTGATTGACAGTGGGGCAACCCACAATTTCATATCCACCCAGGTGGCGGAGGAGCTAGGGATGGAGCCTACTGAGACAGGCAGCTACGGGGTGATGATGGGGACAGGGAAGATTGAGTCCAGCACCGGGATCTGCAAAGGGGTGGAGATGAGGCTACAGGAGATCAGGGTGGTAGAGGATTTTCTGCCCCTGAAGTTGGGTAGCACAGATGTCATTTTGAGCATGAAGTGGCTACAGACCTTGGGTGAAACCAAGGTGAATTGGGGGACCATGGTGATGGAGCTGAGCGTAGAGGGGAAGCAGGTGAAGCTGAGGGGAGAACCAGGATTGTCCAGAGCTGGAGTGTCACTCCGATCCATGGTGAAAATAATACAGGAGGAAGGAGGAGGATTCTTGGTGGAATTGCAGAGCTTGGAGGAGCAGGAGGAGGGGGAGGGAAGACCCATCCCCGCTTTGGTTCAACCCCTGTTGCAGGAATTTGAGGATGTGTTCCAACCTCCAGTTGGACTACCACCTGACAGAGAGCAGGAGCACCAGATTATCCTGAAAGAAGGAGCATCTCCTATCAGTGTGAGACCTTACAGGTATCCTCAGGTGCAGAAAGATGAGATTGAAAGGTTGGTGGGAGAAATGCTAGAAGGAGGGATCATTCAGCCCAGTGTGAGTCCTTTCTCTAGTCCAGTGCTGCTTGTGAAGAAGAAGGATGGGAGTTGGAGGTTCTGTGTAGATTATAGAGCTCTCAACAAGGAAACTGTGCCTGATAAGTTTCCTATCCCTGTGATTGATGAGTTGATGGATGAGCTACATGGAGCAGCTTTGTTCACCAAGGTCGATCTGAAATCAGGCTATCACCAGATCAGGATGAGGAAGGAAGATGTGCAGAAAACGGCCTTCAGGACTCATGAGGGTCACTACGAGTTTCTGGTGATGCCTTTTGGCCTCACCAACGCTCCGGCAACATTCCAAGCTTTGATGAACCGGATCTTCAAGCCACACCTCCGCAGGTTTGTGTTGGTATTTTTTGATGACATCCTAATTTATAGCAGGACTGAGGAGGAACACCTAGAGCATCTGAGAGTGGTGTTGGGTGTACTGAAGGAGCATCAGTTGAAGGCCAACTTCAAGAAGTGTGACTTCGCTCAGGCACGGGTGGAGTACCTAGGGCACGTGATATCCCAGGAGGGAGTGGCTGCAGATCAATCCAAGATAGAGGCAATGCTAGCTTGGCCTCAACCCAAGACCTTGAAGGGACTCAGAGGGTTTTTGGGACTGACAGGCTATTACAGAAGGTTCGTGAGAGGATACAGCACCATAGCATGGCCTCTGACAGAGCAATTGAAGAAGGACGGGTTTTTATGGGGAGAAGCAGCTTCGGAGGCCTTTGAGAAGCTGAAGAAGGCCATGACGACGGTGCCAGTGCTTGCTCTGCCAGACTTCAGTCAGGTGTTTGTGGTGGAGACAGATGCTTCAGGCTATGGATTGGGAGCAGTGTTGATGCAGAGGCACAGGCCCATAGCTTACTTCAGTCAAGTCCTGTCATCCCGGGCTAGGCTGAAGTCAGTCTACGAGAGAGAGTTGATGGCGATTGTACTGGCCATCCAGAAGTGGAGACCTTACTTATTGGGCAGACACTTTATTGTCAGAACTGATCAGAGGAGCCTGAAGTACTTGTTAGAGCAGAGGATGGTCACAGAGGAGCACCAGAGGTGGTTGTCCAAGCTGTTGGGATATGATTTCGAGATCCACTACCGACCAGGGCTAGAGAATAAGGCAGCGGATGCCTTATCACGCTGTATGGGGGAGCTCTAGGGGATTGCTGTATCAGTACCAATATTGATAGATTGGGGAGCCATCAAAGAGGAGAGCATTCAGAATGAGGAGTTGAGGAAAATCAAAGAAGAGGTGTTATCAGATGAGAACAGCCACCCGGGCTATTCAGTTGTGGGAGAAAGACTGTTCTATCAGGGAAGGAGTGTGATTCCTAGGTCTTCCATTCATATTCCCCAACTATTACAGGAGTTTCATGAGAGTGCCATAGGAGGGCATTCAGGAGTGCAGAAAACTTATAGCCGGTTAGCTGCTGAATTGTACTAGAGGGGGATGAGAAAAGACATAGAGGAGATGGTGGCTAAGTGTGATACTTGCCAGCGGAGCAAGTACATGACAATGGCACCAGGGGGATTACTGCAGGCTCTGGCCCTACCAGAGAAAGTTTGGGAGGAGATTACTATGGATTTCATTGATGGACTCCCAAAATCAGAAGGCTACACAGTTATACTGGTGGTGGTCGACAGGCTGAGCAAATATGCTCATTTCATTCCTTTGAGACACCCGTACACAGCAGTGTCGGTAGCAGCAGCGTTTGTGAGGGAGATAGTCCGCCTGCATGGGGTACCAGAGTCCATTGTTTCTGATAGGGACAAGGTGTTCCTGAGCCATTTTTGGAGGGAACTGTTTAGGATGCAGGGCACCGTATTGAAGAGGAGCACAGCCTATCATCCACAGACTGATGGGCAGACGGAGGTGGTGAATAGGAGTTTGGAGACATACTTGAGGTGCTTCGTGTCAGATACACCGAAGCAGTGGACCAAATGGCTAGCCTGGGCAGAATACTGGTACAACACCTCGTCTCATTCGGCTACTAAGATGACACCTTTCAAGGTGTTATATGGTAGGGACCCCCCACACCTAGTACACTACAGCCATAAGAGTACTCCAGTATCTGCAGTGGATCAGCATTTGAAGGAAAGAGATCAGATGTTGGCCGAGCTCAAGAGGCACTTACTTAGAGCCCAACAGATTATGAAGAAGCAGGCGGACAGCAAAAGGAGAGATATACAGTTTGCAGTTGGGGACAAGGTCTACTTGAAGCTCCGACCATACCGACAGAGAACTATGGCCCAAAGGAGAAATGAGAAGCTCGCAGCAAGATATTTTGGCCCTTTTGAAGTGGAGGAGAGAATTCGAGAGGTGGCCTATAGATTGAGGCTTCCTCCAACAGCCAGAATACACCCCGTTTTTCATGTCTCACAGTTGAGGAGAGTGGTGGGGGAGCATGCAGTAAGCCCAGAGCTGCCCAGCACATTGAGGGAGGACATGGAAGTGACATTGGAGCCTCTAGCGGTAGGAGGAGTGCGCATCAATGAGAAAGGGGAAAAGGAAGTGAAGATCAGGTGGAGCGGCCTCCCAGACTATGAGGCCACCTGGGAGTCACAGGAGAGGATTGCAGAGCAGTTTCCCGCTTTCCACCTTGAGGACAAGGTGGTACTTTGGGAGGGGGGTAATGTTAGGCCGGTCCAACCTGGACCGGCCCAACCTGGACCGGCTCAGCCGGTCCGGGTCTTCTCCAGGCGGAAACGAGACAGGGGGGAGGCGGAAGAGGGAAAGGGCCAAGGGGTGGGGTCCACTTGCATTTCAAACATGGTTTAAGTGTTTTTGGAGGGAGAAGGAAGGGTAGAGAAGTCCTTTTGCTTTTAATTTGAATTAGATTGTTTTAATAGGGAGTTATGAGGGGATTAGGTTTTTCATCTTGATTTTGAAAAGAGATTTGTCTTCTAGGTTTTCTTGCTTGGGCTCTTGGCGTTGCCGGAGATTGTTGGAGAGTTTTTCCTTCCTTTCGGATTGAAGGAAACTTGTATCTTTATTGTCTTTTGCATCGACGAGTGAAATTTCTATCGTTTGCAATTGTTTCTCCTATTCTCTCTACGATTCTTCTCAGATTTTTCTACTGTTTTTGTGCTTGGTGGCTGTTTTCCTTAGAAAACAGCGGATTATTAGTGATTTGGCTTAGATCCGATAGGAATCACTTGAAATACTCAAGTGGTACCTATCAAATTCCTAATAAAATTTTCTATAGCTTTAGCTTTAGTGATGAATGAAAGAAATCACCAACTAAAATTCCTATATAACTCACTGGCCACCAGTCGCTATCATCGGTTGCAGTTCATAGTCCGTCGCACAAAGAGGAGGGGTGCCAGATGAGAGGGACGACAGGAGAGCGTGGATTAAGGAAAGCACCAACTAATCTTATATGATAAATCAACTTTACTAAAATGGCAAGATTTACAATGTGAAACTACCTATACAATATTTAGAGAGATTGCTCAAGGAAAATGAAATGAGTGGAAACAAAACCTTCACTTGTCAAGGAAGAAGGTGAATGGCATTTGTTACCATTACCATTGCTTTCGATTGCAGTGGCCCATGACAATTGATCGTGCTAAGAGGAGGTTGGTCGGGATGAAGGGACAATGTGTGAGGGTGGGGTTAGGGATTTGTGGTCAAAATGGAGGAAGAGATTAATGTTAGCTCGTTTTTTTTGAGCAATTGCATCGCAAAATAATAATGTTTGTGAGTAGTCCAAAATAGTCGCCTCAAAGTCATTGCAAACGTAGAGATTTTGGTAATGATCTAATTTTGGTGATGTTTGCACACTTAACCGAGTTAGAAGAAAGTGTAAGGTCTTGCATGGCTTAAATTGTAGTTTTTGATGGTTTTAGAGTCCATTGGATGGATTTCGGGACCTCTTTGAAAAGGGTTGAAAGCTTCCACTTGTATGTCTTAATTGACAATTTCACACAGAGAAACAAGATTGAACTAGTTAGTTCATGCGTGAATGAAGCATTAATGAGATGCTTTCTAAACTCTATAGAGGGATGCACAATATTCTCATTTGAGGGCTCATTTTGTTACTTGAAATTAGAAGAAGAGTATGAAAATGGCCAATTTATTAGATTCTGTCATTTAGTTTGATGTAGTTAATTATAGAAATTAATATGAATTTTTAACTTTACAAACATATTCAAATTCCTTTAAAAATTATAATTTATTTTAAAATAAAATGTATGAAAATGGTGATGCACAAGAATGTGCGAATTATGGAGGAATTAAATTAATGTATTATATATTAAAACTATGGGAGAGAGTAATTGAGCATAAATTATGAAGTGATACTAATGTTTCTCAAAATCAATTTGGATTCATGACGGGTAGGTCTACTATGGAAGGTATGCATTTATCGAGAGATTTGATAGAGAATTTTAGAGAGAATGAGGAGGATCTACATATGATATTTATTGATTTAGAGAAAACATATGATAAAGTCCCAAACGAAGTGCTGTGGAGAGTTCTAGAAAAGAAAAGAGTTAATAATACTTATATTCAAGCCATTAAGGATATGCATGTTGGAGTTGTTACTCTTGTTCAAACACAAGGTGGTTTGACAAAATATTTTCGTATTTCAGTTGGATTGCATTGAGGATCAGCTTTAAGCCTGTATTTTTTTGCTTTAATCATGGATGTTCTTACTAGAAGTTTGCCCAGAGGATGTACCTAGTGTATGCTTTTTGGTGATGATATTCCTCTTGTTTATAAGACTAGAGGAGTTGAAGGAAAGCTTGAATTATGGAGGTTAACCTTATAGTCTAAAAGTTTTCGTTTGAGCAGATCTAAACCTGAATACATTAAGTGTGATTTTAGTTGTAATAGATTTATTGCAGGGATTATGACTTTAGACGATCAAGTTATTAAAAAGGGTACACATTTTATCTATCTCTGGTCTATTGATCAAAGTGATGGCGACATAGATGGAGATATTATTAGTAGAATTTAAGTTGAATGGTTGAAGTGTAGGAAAGCATCGGGCCTGTTGCGTGATGGAAAAGTACCTCCCAAACTTAAGTGAAAATTCTAGAAGGTGATGGTTAGACCTGCAATGATTCATGGTGCATAATGTTGGCAATTAAAACAAAAGCATAAAATTAAGTTCAAGTGTTGTAGAGATGAGGATACTCAGGTGGATGAGTGGCTTTACACTTAGAGGCCGAACATGAAAAGGTTGGAGTAGGCTCAGTGGCACATAAGATTAGAGAAAGTCGTCTTATAAATAGTTTGGTCATGTAAAACATCAACCTTCCGATGACCGTGTAAGGAGAGTAGATGTATTATATTTGACCTATGTTAAGAAAGGTAGAGATAAACCTAAAAAGACTTGGTTAGTAAGTATTGGAAATAACTTTTTCTTGTTAGACTTAAATGAGAATTTGACTTTTAATAGGACATAATGGAGAAAAAAGATTCATGTAGCCGATCCCACGTAGTGAGATAAAGGCTTGATGTTGTTGTATAAGATATTTGAAAACAAAATATCAGTGATAATAAAATTATCACTTTTTAAACATATTCTCTTTGCATGGAACTAAATGAGTCCTGCTGAAAATTACTTTTTTTAAAAAATTGACATGGTTTTATGCAATTCACTTTACTTATCTGGTTTTACTGCTGAAGAGTTTAGTGGTATATTCATTTATAATCCACAAAAGCCACAAGTGGAGATATTCTTGTGTAATCCTAATCATCAACAACAACATCAAGTCTTTATCCCAGTAAATTAAGCACAATAAAATTGCCATCCTTTTTATTTTATTCGACATTTAGTTGCAAATTGAATAAATGCTGTCAAGAGAGACTCAAAATGCATGGATTTAAGCGAGAACCGGTAACTCTGAAGAGTTGTTTGCAGAGGTTCAAGTTTCATATAGAAATGCATTGAGTTATTTATCAAGTTTTCCAAGTTATTATTATTATTTTTTTAAGTATGGTATTTTTATGTATGAATTCTTATTTGTTACTTACCATGCTGTAAGTTCAATTTGGTTCATTTATATTTTGATTGTTTAATGTTATTAACTAATTCGGTTAGCCCATTTATAGTTACGGTCTTTAAATATCATTAGCCATCATCTAGTTATTTGGGGTTGACTTTTCTTGTTCCAATTGCACACTGCGTGAATCCTTTTCTATGTGAATAATCTTAAACAACTTTTATGTTTTATCCATAACACATTTAAACTTGTTCATCTTGCTTAGTTTTTCGATGCCAATTTTATCTCTCGATGTATATCTCAGAAGCTCGGATCGGATCTAGTTAATGGTGGCAAGGAATCTGTCTGGTTGCAACTTCTCATCTGCTCAGATTTAAGCACTGTCGGACGTGCAGGTTGCAACGTGCTATTGCATATAATTAATGAAGTTTCAAGAGCTATAGATTGGGGACACAATATGATTCCAAAGGACCTAAACTTAATCATGGTCACGTGTAATATTTTTATTTAGTAAACTTGACCAAGAAGGATTTGTTGTGACTTATTTGAGGTTAAAAGTTATACAGAATTTTTTTTTTCTTATGCAAGATTCCCTAATGATTGCCACATCAATTATTTTAGATAAATTTATTTAAAATTATACGCTTGTCAAGTAGTCCAAAAAATTTGACGTGACAATTATTGCAAGATTTTTTTCCCTGGAAATGTTCATTCCCCTTGAGATAAACTATATGTAGCAAGTTGTTCGTTACTATTTTCAAAGCCCCTAGAAAATGCAACTTGCATGTGCTGCTTGAATTTGGTGTTTAATTAACAATCCTATTCTAACCTTCTTTTTGTCCAGTAATGGAGAATTTTCCTCGAGACATCCTCCCTAAAATAAAGCTCAAGATATTCATACCATACATAAAGGGATCAAAAACACCAAACAATGCATGAATCTAGCACTGTGAGTATCCTGAGCTTTCTTTTTTATGTAAATGATGCTATTTTTTTTTCTTTTATGTAAATTACAGAACCACCCATGAGATTTATAAACTTTGCGTTTAATACTTTCAAAACTGATGACTATTGCATACTTTTTTTTTTCGTTTTTTTGTTTTTTTTTTAAAGTTTAGTGGGTTTTATCAAAAAAATTGTGATAACTACTTTTAGAAGTTCTATCAATTATTTTAACTAGCAACCATACTATTGCCAACTTTTTAAGAACATGCATGCAAAAGTAGTTTATATTTATTGCAGACAGCATGGAAGTGTTCACTTTCTGTATACTCAAAGCTAAAAAGTCCTGAAGTCGCATTGAGTTCAGTAATAATAAAGTTTTTTGTCAGCAAGAAGCATGTGACAAGCTGCTTAGGCTCTGAGGTCTATATTAGCATTGAAACTTAGGTACCTTGATAGAAACAAATATCATATCTCCTCGGGTATCATAAAGTGATGAGATTTCTTTGTCGTACTATTTGATTGTTTCTTATATAATCTATATCTCTGCCTTAGCCTACTGTTGAGAGGTAGAAGTTAGAAAGTACAAACTAACAAAACAAGTCACTGATATTTTTCAACCCTAAGGATTTTAAGTTCCACTTTATTTTATGTTTTGATTTTGGTTGGAAGTATAGTTTTGATTGTTCAGGTAATTTTGACGGTTTTGTGTTCAGTTTTGATGTTCTAATAGAGCATTTTCCTGAAAAAAAAAAGATTTAAATATCTAAAAAAAATTGTTTTTCAAAATGTCATCTATCAGCTATTTTAAACACAACTCCCCTTGGCGTTGAGAGCTCAGGCTTCCAACTAAGAGGTCCAAGGTTCGAGTCCATATGTATGCGTTGTGTGTGTGAGTTTGCCTTAAATGGCCTAAATGTCCAAAAAAAAAAAAAAAAAAAAAAAACGCTATTTTAATGTTTTTTTTAATTATAATTTCTTCATTATTTAAGAATCTTTAGTTGAAATTTTGTTGAAGTCATTCAAATTGGTTGAAACAAACTGAAAGAAAAATTTCGACCAAATCTGAATAGATTCTGCTCCAGATATGATTAGATAATATTTTGGATGGAGATAAACGTTCTATCGATAAAAAATTTCCTATGGCCTAATTTTTGTGGTCTAGTCATTTGCGTACAAGAGATTTGATTCCGATTCTCGCGTAAGTTTGAAATCTAACTGCACTTTATGCTGCTTGTTTTTCTGGCCATTCAATTTAATTTGGCTAATTAGGATAACTTCTGAGTAAATTTCACGAAAATCATTTTAATTTTGGTTAATTGGTTGTAAGTAGAAATTGCATATGGTCAAACTGTTGAGACGTGACCTCTAGTTCTTTTCCAGAATATAAAATGTTTAGCCGCAATATTTATATAGAGAAATCCATTTCAAATTGTTTGCAGTGAAAGCAGTAATGATTGAGACTGTTTTGGCTCTGATCACAATATTTTGATTTCAAGATCTATTTCCTACATAATTTTTTTTTTTTTTTGGGAAAATTCTGGGCATCTCCCCTTTCATTAAAATGAGATAGTTACAAGTAAAAGAAATTACTGTAAAGAGAAATCTTTACCAAAAGAGCTAAAGACTAATAAAAACAGAGGAGAAAAAATACAAAATTCTCCATAAAAAGCCAGCAGGAAGAAGACAAACAAAAAGAAAGATAAAGAGAGAAAACAGCCAACCAAACCAGAAGCAACAGGATCTTGAATAAGACCCCACGGGCTCAGGATTTGTCGCTCTCTCTACCTGGTTGCAAAATAAACGGCACATAAATTTTACCCTCAAAAGGAGAAAATGACAAATTGATCATCCCAACCCAATAAACCAGCTACCAAAAATCTGCAGAATCACCTCCAAAACTGCATAACCTTCCAGCCAAAGATATCATAAATTTATGATTAAGGTTTTATTTGGGACTGTTTTTTTATTATAGTATAAAAAAAAATTGTCTGTTTTAAGAAGCAATAAAAAACCGTCCCAAAAGAAAGCCTAAATTCGCTCAAATTCAATTATGTCCATCAATGATCACATCGTCGGTTAAGTCCACACAAAAGAGTTGAGAATATTTTGGGAATTCCCAGACTGACCTTGCTAGGAGGATCTTAAAAAATCCATGGTACATACAAATTAACATAGCAATGATGTAAATCTATATAATAGACACTGCACTTTATTTGGCATGAACTGCTTACTGATTGTAGTGATCTGCAGATGCCGTAAAGCTGAGAGACAAAAGTAGAATATTTTCTGCTGCAATGAAATCTTTTTTTTTCCCCAGTTCTGCATGATACAGTTCAGGGCACCTTAAATGCAAGTAACATTTTCTTCCTCACAATTTCACTTCAGAGTTTATTTGATTTGTGAAGTTAGAAATCATAATTTGAGAAATTATAAGATTTGTTAAACTTGTCATGTCGTTTAATTGGATATAATTAGCATGTACGCATTGATCACAAATTAAACAAATCATCTTAAAAATCATAAAAAATATTTTTGTACACATTTAAAGTGAGTGAAAAATGAAAAATATCATTTTTTAGTTATATTACTATTTACAGACAGCCAAATGTATGCTCACAGACCATAATTTAAGTATAAAGAAACAAAATGTATTAAATTGATGATTAAAAACATCCATTGAAAATAGAATAATAAAAATTAAATTCAAATAATTTGAACGGATACGTTGAAGGATGATAAATTCAATGGATAGATAAAACAAGTTGTCAAAAGATTAAAAAAAGAAGATGAAAGATAATACTAATATATATAAAAATACAAATATATTTAATATAAATATATAATGGAGATTGAGGATTCATAAAGCTGACCGGTTAATGATGATGATGACGCTGCCGCTCAAAATCATAAAAACCAACTCTCTCAATTCTCCACTATACATAATTTACAAAATAGAGCCCCAGGCGAATCACCCGTTAGCCTTTCCTCATAAAACCAGCTAAAGGTCAAACAATGGAATTGGAGCAAGAGGTGCAAGAAGAAGAAGAAGAAGAAGAAGAAGAATAGGAGGATGATATCTCCATGGAACCATAGTATCTTAGCTCCTCTATCATCTCCTCAATAAACTCATCATCCATGCACTTCATCTCCTCTCTCTCCATCTCTGCTTTAGCTCTCATCATCTCCTCTTGAGAAGCAATGCAGCACTTCTCCAACTTAGCCACAAGGCTAGGCGATAAGGCCGATGCCGAGCTTGAATTCGGCGGGAAGTTTGTCCTTGCTCTTGCACCACACATGAACTTAGCCGCCTCATCATAGGCCCTCGCCGCATCTTCAGCTGTCTCAAACGTGCCGAGCCAAATTCTAGTTTTTCTGCATTGAAAAGAGCTTGATTAAGACGGCGATGAGCTCTAATGTCTCTTTCCTATATACATTGTTAGTAGAAAAAGGTCTATAAGAGGAAGTAGAGATCAATGTTGACTTGAAAATTACAGTAAAGGATGTCTTATTTCTGAGACCCAGGAACCCCAGTGCCTCTGCCTCACTCCTCTGTATCTCTGCAGCTTTGGCATTCTTTGTTTGTTTTGATTTGAGTTCTGGCTAGTGAGAGGGCCTGCAGCTTTTCTCTTATATAAAGAAAATGCTATGAAATAATACCCCTAATCTGGTCCTCTTTTGTAAGCAACCAGGCACATGACTAATGGCCCCTGGTGTAATATCACTAAAAAATTAGGTTGATTGGATAGAGAAATAGAGGTATCTATTATGAGGTGACCCATGTGTTGTAGCTTCTTCAAGGTTCAAACACCTCTTTTGTATCCTACTGACTCTTAATTTTCTTTGTGGGGCCTATAGAGCATGCTGACATGATAAGACTTGTATTGCACTGAGGGGAACATGGCAATATGAGGCATCCCTCATAAACTGATATGTATTTGTCAGCTTCATAAGCACCCCCTTTATTACTTCCATGTTTTTATAACAGAAGAGTCGCTAAGCAAAAATTTGGAAAGATTCAGCCACAACTAATTTGGTTATTTCTTCTTTCTTCTTATTATGTGACAGAAAAACAAAAAATATAAAAAAAAACAACAAAAATTGACTTTTTTTTTTTGAAAAGTTAATATTGGAAAAAATGATAGAAATCATGGCTGAAAAAATAATTTTAGTAGTTTTTGTAAGAGAGAGAGAGAGAGAGAGAGAGAGAGAGAGAGAGAGAGAGAGAGAGAGAGAGAGGCTTCACATGGTGCTATTATGTTGCACATGAAGGGTTTAGTCTTTGGGTAAGGATTTGGTTTTGAAGGATCTTGATAATGGGGCCGGACACAATCTAGGAGTGTCTTGATCAAGTGATGGGATATGAGAAAGGCCATGTGGGTGGTGAGTTTTGATGTAACTAGTAATATTATAGGAGCACATTAATTTCCTTCAACTGCTTGCATGTGGAAACATTAGAATAAATGTTTTTAAGTTTTAGGGCTCATTTATATGAACTCGATCAAGATCTCGTAATTCCATCATCACAGGTTATAATGACCTTTGGTTTACTTAGTTAGAGGTGGTAGTCAACCCAACATGATAGAATGATCATTGTCAGCAGTCATGTGTTGCTTTGTCCAAGGGAATCTTGTATATCTGGGATGAATATTTATCTAAGGGGATTATTAATCATTTGCTAATGTTGCATTTCTACTTTGATTCTATTCTTTGTTTATTTTAATTATGATTTCTAACTAAAATATGCAACGAAAAAAAATCAGTTTATTAGCTTTGGGGCTATTAGAATTGAAGTATTTAGAATTCAACTGTATTTTAATATAAAGTTAATGCGGTATATTTGAGTACTTATTTTCATCATTGCAATCATATAAATAAATAATCTTATTCAATGTAAAATTGACAAAAATTTAATTAATGATCATATTTATTTCATACGTTGAAAATACATTTATAGACATGAGTTCGAAATATTGATATATTATAGTTCAAAGTATTTAATCCATCATTAAGTTTTAAATTCATAATTTATTTGTTTAACTTTTTTCACATTTTTCAAGCTTTGATTAATTGGTTTTGATAGGAATGAATGAAAATTTTTGGATTTTTGGGCAAGTTATATATAATATCAATCTAATTTAGCCAAATGGTAGTATGTGATCCATCTATGTTGATCTCTATAAAAGATGAGGCTTTAATTTTTTTATTGGCAAAATGAGTTTGAAATTTTCTTGACTTGGCCCACCCTCTAATAGTATGTCCTTCAACATAAATCTTTTCTAACTTTATGTAATTTGCGATTGAAATATTTAGAAAAATTGTATCTTTAAGAAAAGCCTATGAACATAGAAAATAGAAAATGTTAGTTTGTTTTATTTAACATTTGAGGGAATCCCCCACAAGCTGTCAAATAGTTGTGTGCTAGAATATTTGTGGCGGTATAATAGAGAGTTTATTGTATTAGCATTATGTGAATATGCAACACACACAAATAGAAAAGTTGCATATAACATTAGAGTTGAAAATCTTAGAAAGAGAAAAAATGTGGATTTACCTAACTAAGATGATTCAAGTTATGCTCTCTCATGATTGAGAAGATGTTGATATAATAGGTGTAAGCTTTGTAAATTGAATTTCATGGTGGATGTTGGAAAACCCTGTAGCATAGGAGTTGTTTTTAAGAGATATTCATTGTATGTTTTATCATTTTTCTTTGAAGAGGGAAGATCAGGGATCAAGAAATTCAACATAAATTATTTTGCTAACATTAGGAGTGAAAGTTGATGTGAGCAACATACATTGATCTTATAAGTAATGACGTGCATCAACATTGGCAATGAAGTGAACATATGCCAGTGTAGCCAGATGAGGTTGGAGGATTAGGTTGGGGGGCTGTAATTAGGTAATCATATTCGAAGGATCATAATCGGGTGACAGAGATCTGGGGTTAGAGTTGGGTGATGGTGGAATGATCATAATAAAGCACTAGTGGTTTGAGAATCGTAGTTGGGGTAAAGTGATCTGAGGATCGTGGTTAGGTAATAAACGTCAGAGGATAGTCAGATGATGGTAGTAAGAAGGATTATAGTCATGTGGTAGATGTTAGATGATTGTAATCAAAAGACAATTGTTAAGGGATTATAGTCGATTGAGGGTAGTCAATGGTTGTATAAGGGCAACATTGATTTGAGGATCATAGTCGGGTGATATTGGTTGGCAAACTGTAGTCTAGTGATGTTGGATGAATAATTATGGTCGAGTGACTTTGGTTAAAGGTTGTACTCGGTCGATGGTGGTAGGAGGACTATATTCAAACAATTATGGTCAACGGGCTATAGTTGTGTGATGGTTGTTGGCAGACCCTAATAGACATCAAAAGTTGGAGAATCATAGTTGAGTGACATAGGTTGATGATCATAGTTGAGTGACAATGGTGGTTGGGTGGTTGTCCAATGACAATAATAGAGTGACAATGGTGCGATGATGGTTGTCAGGGGAGCGGTTAGAAGACTTTAGTCGAGCGTTACTTTGATGTCAGCGATTGGATAATGTTTCAAATGAGGTGATCAAGTAGTGGTTCAATGAGCGGTTGTTTGACGATGGCAATATGGTGGTGGTTTGATGGCGCTATCGGATGATAGTCTTATAGTGGTGCTCAAGTTGAGCTTTGGGTGTCTTAGAGCCTCAAAACTCTCTTGAATTTCAAGCCAAAGTCTAAGCACCACGCCCTGTTTATGTAGAGAGTGAGCCATATTTATAAATTTTAAGAGTGACATGTCATGTAAACATGGAGAAATGAATGCTCTATTAAATGATCTGTATTGATTGCTTCAATCAATAATAATTTTTTTTAAATATTTAAGTGACTTAGTGATGTCAGAATTAAACAAACTTGGGCTAGTTAGATTGTCTTGTTGATATGATTGATTTGGCTATAGGCATGCCAGATTTAGAGATTATTTAATTATCTAATTGATGTCATGAAGTTTTCGATTATGCTTTAAGTGTTTGATCTAAACTCAAATGAACTTGAATTAGGCTACTTTTGATGTGGGTGGTTCAATCTCGTAGTATTATATAATTTGACTATAAATTTGCTAAAATTTCAGTTCGAATAGCTTTGAATTTAATTTCGGAAGTTAACCATTCAAATATGTATCAAGATTTGTGCCAATTAATATGATTTTCAATGACTTGGTACTACTAACTTCAAAATTTTAAAAAGTGATACTCTTGTGTTGTTTGCTATAAATAAATAAATAAATATTTTATTTTAGCATATGACTTTGACCTCAAAATAATGTAATGATATGATAATAAAGTTTTCTTAGATGAAAATAATCAAAATACAATTTTCAACCCTAATTTTGATTAAAAATTAGAAAAATATTATATCAGAATATATTAAAAAAATTTATATCAGAATATTCAAATATAAATTATATCATCAAAAATCTAAAAAAATTATTAAATTTATTTTGAGATTAATAGAATGCTAATTCATTATGCATATCATCAATATCAAAATAAATGTAATACTTAAAAAATCTGTTGTTATATATTTTTTAACAAAAGTTTTTTTTTATCGTCTTTTTTCTTTTAGATTTATGTCATAATCATTCGATAAATTTTATGCTAGCTATCAACTATATATCGCAACTCTTCATTTTTCTCATCTAAAATTTGATACATGACAATGACAGTGTTAAATGGCCCGATCATATAAAATGCAGCCGTAGAAGATTTGACCCTACATAATAGAATAAAGAATTGACGTTATCGTCGCCTTAGAAAGGTTTGACACCACAAACAACACAGAAGCAATGCTTTTTCTTTTTTAAATATGGGACTTAATTTGACCAAACAAAATTTTGTGTAAGACTTAAAACAGTGGTGTATGGGCCCAGATTGAAGAGAGGAGATAGTTTTCTTGGAGAGAAACTACAAAGCATGTGCATGGGATGAGCAAAATGTCCCGATGCACGAAAATTATAGCTCTAATAAGCAGGGGGAATGTATTTGTTGCGCACATGATCGTGTTGTATCTGTTGTTATTGTCTCCTATTATAAGTAAAAGAAAAATAATGTGTATTTAGTGGAGTTTTGTTTGCTTGTAATGCTCTTTATTGTGTGCACATAATCAAATTGAGCGGTTTGACGAGACGAATCCAACGAGCATGAGATGATTTTGTTGTAACAACATTAAGGTAGTTAAAGTTTTGTTAAACGATCTATGATTAAGGAGATTAATATCGATTATAAGCTTGACCTTAGCTCGATTTCTCGAGATCGTTGGGAAAATTCGATTTGACTCGATTGTTGAGCTCAATTTTTTAGCTTGAAATATAATTTTTTAGTTTTTTTTTAGAATTTTATTTTTAATATCGAATTAATTTAAAATAATTAAATTATATTATATAATGTTAATTTTAATTAATTTTAAATGATTTTTAAGTTAATTAAGCAGCTCAACAAGCTTACGAATTGAGCCAGGTTGAGTTTGAGTTCGAGCTTGTTTATTATGCTAGCTTGAGTATAGGCTTGCCCACTCGAACTCTTCGCTTGATAAGTTTGACTCGTGAGCTTGTTAATTGGTCGAGCTTGAGCCGGCTCGGCTTATTCAAATTATAATTTTAATTTACATGAAATGCAATAAAAAAAGCATGTCAAGAAGTACTTAGATTTTTATTATTAAAGATTTTATTATTTTTGTCCTTTTTTGAGACATTTAGCTCAATTAAGACAAACTAACACACATCACATAGGCAAGACTCACACCCAAAGCCTGTTAATTGGTAGCCAAAGCTCCCAACCAACAGACTAAGATGTGCTGCGTATTTCTGTCCTTTTAGATCACCATAGATTGGCAAAAAATAAATACAAAATTTAAATATATTTAAACATTTTTTTTAAAGAAATTTTCTTAAAGAAGACGTGATTTCAAAATGCGAGTAGCTTCTCATTTCATAACATTTAACCCAAAGAGGAAATGAAAATAATCTTCAAAATGAATTATTCACATATTTAATGGCATATATTGAATTTAAAGGTTTAACTAAATACAATATTATTGAAAGTACATTTTTAAATATTCAAAATATTTGTAGATGGAAAATATATTTTAAAAATTATTAATTTATTTTACACTTATCAGTGAAATAAAAATCTTTATATTTGAAAGAATTTAAAGAAGATTTTGTTGTTGAAAGCTAATTTTTATGTGTAGTATTTAATTAAATAATGAATACAATGACACCAATCCTTTGTCCCACTACATGGGGTCGGCTACATGAATCTTTTTTCGCCATTGTGCTATGTTAAAAGTCAAATTCTCATTTAAATCTAATAAAGAAAGATCATTTCTAATATTTTATAATCAAATCTTTTTAGGTCTACCTCTACCTTTCTTAATATTAAGTCGAATATAATACTTCAACTTTTCTAACCGGGTCATCAGAAATTAAATAATGAATGTAACATTTCTTTTTTTTCTTTTTTAATTTTTTTTCCCCTTAAATTTTGTTTTGATTGTTAAGGGATAAAGTAAGAGGTTGATGATATTCTTTCACATGAAGGGACATGGCCCTGAAAGAGATGGCGAAAGCCTACACTAGTCTAGCCCATTAGCAGCCCAATAGTTAAGCACATTTGGGCTACCTGGCCTTCAGTTACAGCTGTCAATACAACAATTTTGTCTATTAGCAAGAAAGAATGTAGTTTATAAATTATGGGATCCATTGATGCAAAAAGACAAAACTAATCTAATTCTAATAATTAAATAATATTATTGTTCAGAAGAATTTACATAATTATTTTAAATTTTTTATTTTGTTTGCTTAGAATTAATTTGAATATATGCATTATTCATCTATTAAATTTATTTTAGGATAAATAAATAATTGTTGCAAGCTATAATATACTCGACGATAGAGTTATAATTAGGGGTGTCAATATTTGACACGACCCGAAAATCCGACTCGAACCCGATCCGAAAATTTCGGGTTAGGGTCAACTCGAACCCGAAACGGGTCGGGTTCGAGTTCAACATTTTGACCCGTTTCAAAAATCGGGTCGAATTCGGGTTAACCCTTTGACTCGAAAGTGACCC
This sequence comes from Dendrobium huoshanense, assembly GCA_016618105.1. Taxonomy (NCBI): domain Eukaryota; kingdom Viridiplantae; phylum Streptophyta; class Magnoliopsida; order Asparagales; family Orchidaceae; genus Dendrobium; species Dendrobium huoshanense. The sequence continues at coordinate 48,072,440 of CM028355.1, read as the reverse complement.
GATTTTGACCCTGCAACCCGAGATTTTGACCCGATTTTGATCCGAAAAGAGGAGATTGACTCGAAAATTAGCAATTTTTTTGTTGAAAACGGGTCATTCGGGTCGGGTCGAGTTGACCCGTACCCGAAGCGGGTCGGGTTCGGGTCTAGGAAACTGACCTGTTTTTAAAAATGGGTCGGGTTCGGGTTGACCCGAATAGTGCTGGGTCAGTTTCAGGTTCGATCCGAACCTGACCCGTGACCCGAAATTGAAACCCCTAGTTATAATCCTATATCTTATCGTTGTACGGATATCCTGGTCACACATAGAGAACATAAGATTTTTTACGTGGAAAATCCTGGTAAGGGGAAAAACTACGGGGCTTAGCCCAGTTAAAAATGATTCCATTAGAATTCAAGTAGATTACAATGGGCTGACTTGTCCTTGAGGGCGATCAGGTTATAAATGCCAATTGTATAATTGAAATATAGTGACAAACGGGAATGAGAATTTGGCATAACTTGGTGGTCTGTCGGAAGTTCAGAGTTACTTGGAAATTCTGACGGTAGTTGGTAGTTCGATGGTGGTTTGACAGAACTTTGGCGTCGGGCATTGGTCTGATAGAATTTTGGTGTTAGGTAGTGGGTCGATAGAACTGATGTCGGATAGTGGTTTAGCAGAAGTACTTAGGGCATCGGGTGGTGATATGGCAGAACACCGGGTGTCAAGTGGTGGCCTGGTTGAACTCCGGGCGTCAGGTGATGGTCTGACAGAACTCCGGGTATCATGTGGTGGTCCGACAGAACTCTGGGCGGCAGGTGATGGTCTGGTGGAGCTCAGAGCGTCAGGTGGTGGTCCGGCGGAACTTAGGGTGTCATGTGGTGGTCCGACGGAGCTTAGGGCGTTAGGTGGTGGTCCGACGAAGCTCAGAGCGTCATGTGGTGGTCCGACGAAACTCAAGGCGTTAGGTGGTGGTTCCGTGGAGTTCAGGACTTCAGGTGGTGGTCTGACAGAACTTAGTGCATCAGGTGGTGGTACGACGGAACTCACAACGTCAGGTGGTGGTCTGACGGAACACAGGGCGTTAGGTGTTGCTCCGGCGATGGTCGAGGAGTTAAGGAAGCAAGAACGATCTCCTATCTCTCTCTTTTCTCCTTAGGCTGAGGGGTCTCTTTCCAAGAGGAAGGAGAGGTCTATTTATAAATTTGTTAGAGTGTCATGACTCATAAAAAAGAGGAAGATCAAGGATAAATGGAGAGTGGTTTAGATGAACGACTAATATTGAATCCCCTGATCGTGGATCCAAACATTAGAAGGTCTTAATGATGTAGGAATTCCATGATCTTGGTATCATTGTATTCATTTCGTTGAGACGCTCGATTTGACTATAAGCATGTCACGTTTGGAAACCGTTTGGTAATCCAAATTGTGGTTCGAGCCTTCCAACAATGCTTCAGGCTCTTGGTTTGGATCCATTTGGGCTCAGATTGTTGAATTTGGTGTCGTTGGGTTCGTATTTTTAAGACGTTCAGTTAGATTGTAAGTTTATTGAAATCGGAGTTCAGATGATCCCAATTTTAATTTCAGAAGTTTCCAACCTGATTTTGCCTCGAGATTCGTGCCTTATCATGATAGTTTTTAGATGATGTATCAATAATATATGTGAAATTAATTAAAATTTATATTATATTTATGTTGAAGTTAATTCAATAATTGTAAAATTTATTTTGATAAAAAGTTTAATCAAAATATTCCAATGTACAAAAAAAAAAATATAATAATAACAGCAGTTTTCCATAATTTGTTTTTCATCACTGTTTTTTCATAGCTTTTTTTTTAAAAAAATTACAGCAGTTTTCAATAAAGTTATTTTTTCCATAATAATTTTATAATCATCTTTAAAAAAAAAAATTACAATCCTCTTAAATCTAATCTAAATTATGAATAATTGTGATACTTAAGCTTTGGAGATAAATAAAAAGTAAGTCAAACAATGCGGGGCTGAAGATTTTGATTTTTCCAAGTTAAGCATCTTGTGAGATCTATAATGAGTAATAATTTTGTGCATTGAAACGCCATGACTTCATGCTCCATAATGCACCATCATAATAATAGTTTAGGACCATAAACATTTTTTTATTGGTTAACGTGGCATTAGTCTTCTCAAGTGCATTTATATTGTTATATATTTAAAAAAATCATGATAATTTTTTTTACATATTATTTTTCCCCAAGATCCTCCACGTAATTAGATAAAAAATATATAGAGGGTATCATAATTTATATATAAAAAATTAGGTAAAATAAAACACAATTTGATATAGATAAAACAATTCACTATATGAATAGAGATTATAAGATTTGATATTTCCCTTTTAAAAAAAAACTCATAGAGTGCCTATGTGTTAATATAAAAAAGCTGATTAAAGTCGTAAAAGAAGATCAACGACTCACTATGCTCCAAGGAGCTACATTAAAAAGGCAAAAGAAACACAAGAGACTAATACTTACTAATTATAAGAACAAGAAAAAACCTATGAAGAATCTATGGGAGGCTAGAAGTCACCCCTAAAAAATGGGGCTTAACAAAAGGAAATTCAGCCAAAGCCTCATGCAAAAGTTAGGACTGTTGAAAAAGTAGATATCAGAATTAATCCATTACCTCCAAAACTGATAGTCAAAAGAATCTCCCAAAAATTGCTCAACAAAAAACAGGAAGGCTAGAATTCTAAGCACAACCATCCAACAAACTAATCTAGCCAGCATTTGAAAAAGGTTAGAAACCTGTACATGTAAAGTTTGTCAAACTAGTGATATGCAAAAAAGATACATAATGTGCATAATCCAGAATAACCCAAAGACCCAAACCATGAAACAGAGATCGAACCAACCCAAATGAAATAACTAGACAGACAACCAACAGAACAAAGAACTTTTGAAAGGAAAGCTACTACAACAGTAGTAAAACAAATTCAAAAAAAAATGCACCATGGATGTTAAGTGGCTGGAATAGGTTAGGATTCGAAAGATCATAAGACTAACATCTGAACAATAATCATGCATAATACCACTCAACCGCTCAAAACCAATCCCATAATAAAAAATCACAGCAAGGGAATGACCACCCATCACAAAAAGAACCCCAATGACACAACAAGAATAAAATTGGGAGAACTCATACAAATACACTAGTTGGCCAACCAAAGGGGCAACAAGATAAAGAATAACGCCAACAGAAAACAACAAGATGCTAGAGAAGTACTCCACATAGAGGTAAGAGTTCTTAGACGAAAAGCAGCCAAAAAAAACTCCCAAACTGGAACCATAATAACCAAAAAGAGTGGATAGCACCTAAACACAAAATTATCTTATTCTCCTCAATTAAAGAAAACTATATTATAAAATTTAAATCACAAAGTTATCTTCTTATGAATATATATGATGGAAAATGATAGAGATATAGTGAATAATGATCCGATCTTTGATCGATATTGGTTGAACGACGATAATCAGATGAAGGTAGATCGGTGATTGAAACTAGGAAATGATTGTTAGAAGATGACAATTAGATGATAATGATAAACAAATGACAACGATTACTGACTTTGATTGTTGATAATAACCGTTGGTTAGCATCTACTTATATTTAGATCTCCAAGTTTTCTCTAATTTTTAGTCAAGGTCCATATCTTAGAGTAAATAGGGGTACATCTAAAATTTTTAAGATTTTCATGCTTAGGTAAATCTAGTAAAAATTTCAAAAATACTCATTCTAATGTACCGTCAATATTTACGTATCATAATAATATTGAAATTGAGAGATTTTGTGCTCATTAGATTTCTTACAAATTGATGGTCATTTTGACTATAAGCATGCAAAGATCAAAGATCGCTTGATCTTTCAATTAATGTTATAGAACTTCTAATCACAATTTAAGAATTTAATTTGAGCACATTTGACTTTGGATCTTATCACTTTTAATGTCATTGTGGTTGTCTTGTGGAGTTTTTCATCTTAATTATATATATATATATATATATATATATATATATATATATATATATATATATATATATATATATATATATATATATATATATATATATATATATATATATATATATATATATATATATATATATATATATATATGTCTCTCTCTCTTAAATAAGAGTTCTGATGATTTTAAATTAAATTCATATTTGTTGTGGGCTAGAAAATACGCGGCGATAGAGGTTTAATTCTGCGTCTTAGCGTTGAACGGATAACTAGCTCACACACAGAGAACACAATATTTTTAACGTGGAAAACCCTTGAAAAGGAAAAAAACCACGGGGCCTAGCCCAATTGAAAATGATTCCACTAGAACTTTGAGTCGGTTACAAATGGTTGAATCACCTTCAGGGGTGTTCAGATTACAACTGGTTACTATCAAAAAGGATTTGGGTGTTAGACCCAGTATCACTTGGAAGATCGGATGTCGATAGTCCGAACGTGAGCTGAGCGTGGGGTCTGAATGTCGGGCCTTGAGCGACGTCGGGTCTTCAGCAGGACGTCGGGCCTTTGGCAGGACGTTGGGTCTCCAATAGGGCGTCGGGTCTTCAGCAGGATGTCGGGTCTTCAGCAGGACGTCGGGCCTTAAGCGGGACGTCGGGTCTTCAGCAGGACGTCGGGTCTTCAGCAGAACGTCGGGCCTTAGGCAGGACGTCGGGTCTCCAGCAGGGCGTCGGGTCTTCAGCAGGACGTCGGGCCTTAGGCAGGACGTCGGGTCTCCAGCAGGGCGTCGGGTCTTCAGCAGGACGTCGGGTCTTCAGCAGGACGTCGGGCCTTAAGCGGGACGTCGGGTCTTCAGCAGGACGTCGGGTCTTCAGCAGAACGTCGGGCCTTAGGTAGGACGTCTGGTCTTCAGCAGGACGTCGGGTCTTCCGCAGTGATGCAACGAAACTCCGGCGAGGCTTCGGTGGTGGCCCGGCGAGGTTCCTGCGGTGGTCCGGCGGTGGCCCGATGAGACTCCTGCGGTGGTCCGGCGGTGTCCCGGCGAGACTCCTGCGGTGGTCCGGCGGTGGCCCGGCGAGACTCCTGCGGTGGTCCGGCGGTCGTCGAAGAGGAGCTCCCTCCTCTTCTTCCTTCTCTTCTCTTCTCCTCTCTCTTGCCTGGATCCCCCTCTTGTGAAGAATGAGGGCTCTATTTATAGATTTTCTGGAGTGGCATGGCCCGTAAATAAGTGTGAGATCAAGGGCGAATAGGGAGTGGTCGAATGGACGGTTGATATTGAATCCCTTGAGCATACACTATTCATTGGACATTTGAAGGCCTTAGTGATGTCGGAATTCGGTGATCTTGGGCTCGTTGGATTCGTCTCGTCGAGACGTTCGATTCGAGTATAAGCTCATCAAAATCTAAGTCCGTTTGGTAGCTCGAATTGTGGTTTGAACCTTCCAACAGTGCTTCGGGTTCATGATTTGGGCCCATTTGGGCTCGGATTGGGTTGAATTTGGTGTCGTTGGATTCGTATTTCCAAGACGCTCAGTTTGACTATAAGCTCGCTGAAATCAGAGTTTGGATGCTCCCGGAATTAATTTTTGAAGTTTCCAACTAGCTTTTGTCTCGAGATTCGTGCCCGATCAAGCTAATTTTTTGACGACGTATCAATATTATTATCATCTGATAAATTTATAAATCATTATAGAATCCTATTAAATATAATCAAATTTTTTTTTATAATATAAATCAAGAAGAATGATGATCAGTACTTCCATTAGAGAGCACCTCTGCTAATCTCATTGGCTAAACCTTTCCTATAGACAAAGCACGATTGAAGCCTCTTTCTTTTCTGAAAATTAGTACTCTCTAAGCTTTATTTTATTATTCTGAGATTACGAATGCTTCATTAAAACTTTGAGCCACTAAAGATGACCACTAATCACATGCTTAATGAAGTAATTAATAAAAAGATATATCCTTAATCATATATTAAACTACCCTGTTATGATATTAGTTTAATTTAATCACTATGATATATTGTATTGTCATATAATAAAAGGTTTGAAAGATATTTTAGTGTGATACGTACTTGTTTATGAAATCAATATTATATATATATATATATATATATATATATATATATATATATATATATATATATATATATATATATATATATATATATATATATATATATATATATATATATATATATATAGTGAAATTAATAATGGATTTATGCTCCTCAAACTAGCTCGCTTTGACTCGAGGTAGTTGTGGTGGATCAACGACATATGGATTAAAGAAAAATTAAAATCATTCAACAAAATTTATGTAATATTGTGATTGTAAGAGAAGATTGTTTTAATTTTATATTGGTGAGAAGATCCTTACAGTTTTACTTCAAAAAAAAAAAAAAAAAAAAAAAAAAAAACTTATAGTTTTACTTTTGGATATGTTTATAGACGGTTGCAGTTCTTTTTAAATATATATACAATTTTTTGTGTCAAAATCATATTGACGGATTAACTTGAATCGAATCCATTTAATTAATGGGCTGAAATGTATGAACCGATCATGATTAGTTTATTAAACGAGTCAAACTGAGTCTAAATTTTTGGAATCGGATCCGAATCTAATTAATGGGTCGGATCATTTATTAATATTTCTAATTGTGATTTAAAAACTAAAATAATAAGAAAGTTATATTGAGAATCTTAAAAAGAGTACTGTAAATGACTTGTTACTATTGAGAAATTGAAATAAATAAATAAATAAATTAATTAATTAAAAAAAAACTATTGAGAAATTGGAATTGGCCTTAACTTAAATTTGTAAAAAAAAAAAGAAATAAAAAGGTTCATCATGTCATCATTGTATTGGTGAAAAAACTATACAAAGATATTGCATAATTGAATTCTGACATTTACTTTAATTTCCAACCATTAGATCTCCTCTTCGTTTCCTTCCTCTCTCTGTTTTTTTATTGAACGTACCATCAAATAATTGAAATGAAAACATGAAAATTTTGACTTCTTACATATTGAAAGCGAAAGATGAGCAAATAATTAAAACCTGAAATGAGAAAAAAAAAAAAAAAAAACTGGAAATAAAACAGTAGTTTGTATGGTGGTCGAATGCAAATGTCCACATCATGTCATCATCATATGTGGATTTGGAGAAATCATTTTGTCTGGTCACCAAATGCCATTCGGAGGCGAATCAAGACGTGTCATGTCACTTTTTGGTTGTGATATATTAATACTGTGTACCACTATGTATCAGATGATGTGGCACATCCTGATTCATCTCTGGACGATTAAGTGACCATATAGAATAATTTCCCATGGATTTGAGTGCTAATACTGTAGCGCTTTATAGACCGGATTGGTTGTGATATATATATACAAAGAATACATATTTATTGTATATGCAAATATGCAAATATTTTTTTTATTAATGAAAAGGTTTATAAAATTGAAATTTACAATTTTTTTTTGATAAATTATAATATAATTTAGAAATTTAAACTTGTGTAGATAATAATAATAATAATTCGATCTTGCAAATTTAAAATATAGTGCATGAGTGATAGGTAAATTAATTTTAGCTTCACGTAAAGAAAGACGATTTAACTGTACATCATTAAATTATTAAGAGTTTATAAATCTAATATTTTAGTATTTATGTTTAGTTATATAACACTTTAATAACTAAATAATATGAGAATATATAAATAAAAAAAAAACATTTTTTATTTTTAAAATATTCATATTAGTGATTTTTTGTGTTATTTAGAGTTTCAGATGTCATATAAATAAATACAAATATTTTGATGTCAGATATAGAAATGTATAATAAGAATTTAATAATGATATGTATGAAAAGCTCCCTTTTTTTGGGTAAGTGTAGCATTAAGAAAATTGTTATTGTAAGATAGCAATTGATGCATGTGAAAACTACGGGTGTCAATATTTGACACGACACGAAAATCCGATCAGATTTGACCCGGAAAATTCGGGTTGGACCCGACGACCCGTTTGAAAAACGGGTCAGGTTCGGGTTCGCAGATTAAACCAGTTTGAAAAAATGGGTTGGTTTCAGGTTAACCCGGCGGGTTGCCGAGTCAACACGAAAACCCGTTTATTTTAAAAAAATTGGATTTCTTGCCCGCTGCCCGTTGCCCCGCATGCCGCTGCCGCGAAACCGAGCTCTTCTCTGCCGCGCGGGTCGGGTCGAGTTAACCCGACAATCCGCCGGGTCGGGTTCGGATTTTTGACCCGTTTCTCCACCCAGGTCGGGTTAGGGTCGACCCGTTTGCACCCGGGTCAGTTCGGATCATTTTTGAGATATTGACCTATTTGGAGCTTAATGATCATTTTGTGGTTCTTTTCCTTATCTTTTTTTTGAAGTTGGTGCTAAATGTAGCTGACTGAAAAGTTTCTCCTTAACCTAAGAAATCTTCTTATCTATTCTTAATTAAAATAGTAAAAGTCAAAATCAATCATTTTGAAATAAAAACTTCAAATAGCCAAATAGAAAACCATTACATCAAATGCCCCCCAAATATAAAATTGTATAAATAGAACCATGTTACAAATAGCATCATAAAGATAAAATAACATGTAAGGAAGTTTTGTTAACTATAATATGTGGTTGACAACTTTCAAGTCAATAGCAAATAAACCTAAAAAAAGTATTAATCATTCAAATATACAAGAAAGTTACAGATAATGTTAAAATGTTAACAAAATATGAACCCATTCAACCAAATAAATTATAATTCTTTGAGATAATTGCACATGAGTAGAAATAGTCCCACATTGAATGTGGTGGTAAGAGTGGGTGCCTAATGTATTACTAGTAGTTGTTTATGCTTTTAAATTGATGAATATCCATCAATCAACTTTGAATCTTGGATCAAAACATGAGATTTATTGCCTACATCAATATCAATGAAAACCTTGAAAAAAAGTCCAAGATGTTGAAGAATATAAGTACAAGTTAACTATGAATATGATAGCCACAAAGGCTTTCTTGAGAGATTGCAACTGCATAAATACATAGTGGTAGAGAAGATAGATAAAGATGAATAATGTGGTTTAGGGGTGTCATTTTTGGGTCATGGGTCAGGTTCGGGTCAAATACTGAATTGACTATGCATTATTCGGGTCAACTCAAATTTGACCCTTTTTTTACAAACGGGTTAGTTTTTGGGACCCGAACCTGACCTTCTTCGGGTTCAAGTCAACAAAACTCGACACAGATTTACAGGATTTGGCTGAAGAAGTGCGCGAAGATAGCAACCTCCCGCCGCTAATAGTCACTGCTTCCTATCATTGATAGGCCAAAGGACCGATGCCGCAGTGCGTGGGAGTGGGACAATGACATTGGCGGCGAGGATGGTGGATGTGAGATTGACGTGGCTTCGACGGATACGACTGGCGACCCTATTGCTATTGGCTTGACAACGGATGGCCGATGGCGAACGCAGATGGCTAAGCAGGCTAGCTGCATCGCTTCGGGCCTTCGGCAGACACGTCGAGCTCACAAGCTGACGATTGACGTGGCTTCGGCGAACGCGATGACCGACACCGACGACTAACACTGGCGAATGCGACAATTGACGCGATATAACGAAAAAAACGGGAAACCGTCGGTCCGGGTCAAACCGGGTTGATTTTGGATTTTCGGATCAACCCAAACCCGTCACAACCCAAACCTGTCCCGTTTTTGTAAACATGTCAAAATCTCTATCCCAAACACAACCTAGTTCGGGTTCGGGTTGACCTGAACCCAAAATTTTCATGTTGGAGTCGAGTCGGATTTTCAGGTCGTGTCCAATATTGACACCTCTAATATGGATATGGGAGAAAAAGAGACCGATAGAGTTTAACTTAGAGCTCATCTAGAAATTGTACTTGTAGTCCTTTAAAAGCTCTAAGGAGTTAGAGGCTTCAAGAGTAAAGGGTTTAGGATTTAGGCTCATAGAAAGTTATACAAAAATCAAGCAAAAGTGAAAAAAAAAAAAAAAAAAAAGTTATTGTCATGAATGCCACATGTTGTTATGATAAGAGGATGAGATGGCGGTATGAAGATATTAAGGATCAATGGACATTGTATAGTATATCTATGGTGGCATCAACCTTTAGCCTTATTTCACCAAATGGCACAGAAAAGTGCTTTTAAGCTTCTCAGTTTCTTACTCATATTCCTTTGGCACTATGAAAAAAATATTCCAATTAATGCAAATCCAATTTATAATTATAAAATGCATCATTATCTAAACTTTTAAATCTTAAAAATTTTTACCATTATTTTAACTAACAGTATTATGAGGAGATTTTTTTTTTAATAATACATACACATATAAACAAGAGAATGAGAGAGTTTTGGTTATATCTTTGCACGAAGATCTAGCCCAAAATCAAATAAATGAAAAGAACATGGGTGGTGATCTATCAACGACGGTCGGATGGCAAAGGTGCGGTGTTCGAATGAAAAAAGTGCGATGACAATGGTTGGACGACGAAGTTTTGATGACAACAGTTAGGCGGTGAAGGTCAGACGATGGCTGTTGGGTGGCAAAGATTTGACTGCGAAGAGTGTACAACGAAGCTCTAATGACAGTGGTTGGTAGGTAAAGTTTCAACAATGGTTATTGGTTGATGGTCCAACGATAGTGTTTGAGTAGTGGTTCAACAGTGTTGGGGCTTGGGTGAAGCTCCAAATTTATTCAAGCTTTTAAGCTCTCTTGAATATATAGACAATGGTTTAAGCCCTTAGTCCCCCTTATGTAGAGAGTGAGTGGCTATTTAAAGATTTTTTAGGGTGACATGTCTTGTTAGTTAGTATGGAGAAAATCAAGACTACTTTATTCGACAACATGTATTGATTATATTGATCGTAAAATATTCTGCTACAATTTCTGATACAGGCTTTGCTCAAACCACTAATCCTAATGGTAATAAGTCACTTTCCTGTACAGAGACTGTTTCCCACACTCTCTAAACCCAATGTTACTTGTCTGGGACCGTTGCTTAGCATCTTAATTACCCAACTGATTAGATAATTAAAGGGTCTCAATAAATATAAATATTGTAGATATACGAATGATATGAATGAGATTACAACCTAATCTTCTACTCTATCTTCTTCTCCAGTTCATTACTTGTTTACTCTGTTTTCTGATAATATGAATAATTATTCAGTTGAATAAGCATTCTCTACACATTCATTTAACATTTAAGTGCCATAATGTTATCAAAATTAAACAATCACGATCTCATTGAATTTGGCTTGTTGATACGCTTGATTTGATTATAGACATGTCAAATTTGAAGATCATTTGATTCCCAATTAATATTCCAAAGTTTTTGACTATTCTTAAGCTTTTGATTTAGATTTATTCAGACTCAGATCAAGTCATTTTTAGAGTTGTTAGGTTTGTCTCATTGAGTCAATCAATTTGACTATAAATTTATAAATATTTGAATTTGGATGGTCCTAAATTTAATTTTAAAAATATCTAATTTAAATATACATTGAGTTTCATGTTTAATCAAAATGATTTATGATGAATGAGTTAGGAGGAGAAGAGCATAAAGAAAGAGAGAAAATAAAAAATAAGTGTTTTTATGATTGTTCCCATTTCTTTTCTTAACACATTATAAATATAATTGTCTTACGAAAATTTAAAATGATACAATCTATATGCCATAAATTTTTTATTTTTTTTTATCATTTATTATCTTTTTTGTGTTATTTTACCTTTTTATTTAATTAATAGACATAATTTGAGAAATTTCTCTATAATACAATTCTTTAATACATAAATTTATTTTAATCAACTCACCTAAATTATAATAATTTATCATATTTCCAGCGGTCGATGTCGTGTGAAAACCTAAGTCTCTCACGCTTTTCTTTCCCAGCAAAAAAACTTCAATGCAAAAGCCATCGAAGTTGTTTCCTCCCATTAATTTATCAAACTCCAGCTCTGACCCGCCTCTTTATTATAAAAATAAATCTCTACGTTTGTCTCCTTTAAATTGTCCGAAGAGGCAAAGGCCACTTTGCCCCAAAAAGCATTAGAAACCAACAAGAAGATCAGCAGAGTAAGATCCTCTCTATACACAATTCTCTTTGGCCTATTGGTTGAGAGCTTAGGCTTCAAACTAAGAGATCCAAGATTCGAGTCTATATGTATGCGTTGTGTGTGTGAGTTTGCCTTAAATGACCTAAATGTCCAAAAAAAAAAAAAAAAAATCCTCTCTATAATTCCATTCAATGTTCTGTACAGCCAAAGGTAAGTACCATGCCTCGTGAAATGTGATGTCAGCTGACAGCTTAGGTTAGGTTTGGAATTTTTTTTTTCTTGCTCATTAATCTCGTTTGAAAGCATATATGTACATAAAATGTCTGAATATCAATGCATATAAAAGTTAGAAGCTTCAAAAATCAAATTTATGATCACCCGAATTCCAATTTTAACAACCTTACAATCAAATTTATCATCTTAGGGAGTCGAATCCAATGACACCAAATTCGGCGCAATCCGAACCGAAATGAGTCCAAATCAAAGGTCTGAAATATATTTGGAAGGTTTAATTTATTAAATGGATGACCAAATGATCATCCAATATGGCAGGTTTATATTTGAATCGAGCAACGTGATGATACGAATCTAACGAGCCTAAGATTGCTTAATTCTGACGTCATTAAGGTATATAAATGCTTACTAAAAAGTCTATGATCAAGAGAATTATTATTAGTCATGCAATAGATCACTTCAAATATGTTCTTGATTTTCTCCATATTTACAAGTCATGACACTCCCACAAAAATTATAAATAGATTCAAATTCTTCACATGAAGGGAGGAAGAAGAAAAGAAGAAAATTTGGAAGCTCTATTGTCACCAATCATTGTCGGATTTCTTCCCGACCACCGACCGACACCCGAACTTCTTTCTGTTCGTTGGCCGTCACCGAATTTCTTCCCTACCGTTGACCATCACCGGACTTCCGCCTATTTGTTGGCTACCAACGAATTTCTTCATAACTGTTGACATTCATCGGACTTCTGCCCGTTCATTCACTGCCGCTGGATTTTTTCCCGACAGTCGATCGTCACCGAACTTCCACCAATTCGCTGGCTACTGCCTAATATCTTCTCAACTACCGATCGTCGCCGGACTTCTACCATTTCGTTGGATATCTTCGAATCTCCAATTGTTATCAGACATTTGCTAAACATTCTTCTAACTGTTGCGGTCTGATTTCCAACATATGTTATTCATTCAACATGAAGAATACTCATCTGAAAATTGGCAAGACATTCAACATATTGTACTCATATTGTCACTGAGTTAAGGGACGATTCAACTACTATAATCTGCTTAAACATTAGTAAAGTCATTTCAACTAGACAAGGTCCCGTGGTTTTTCCCTTTTTCAAGGGTTTCCACGTAAAAATCTAGGTGTTTCTTTAAGATGTGAAAATTTTCCTTTCTATCGTCCGAATTATTTCAGCACGCAATAATATAGAAAATTTTATAAAAAGATTTATTATGTTTAAATAAAAGAGAAAAATAAGGGGAAATAGATTTTTATTTGAAAAATTACTAGGCTTTATTTAGATTTGGTTTGAGATAGTTTTATTACTATCTTAAAAAAAAAAAAAACAGTACAAAAATATCTTAAAAACAGAAAAAATAGTGACCAAATGTTGTCCCAAACAAAGTTTTAGGGTTCATTTGTTTGGAACAATTTTCTTATTGCTTTGTTTTTCATATAGTAATCATAATTTTTATTTGACTATTATTTTTTAGTCGTTTTAAAAAATTTGTGTACTAATAAGCTATTTTCTACCACAAATTAAATTGTTACTTTCTTCATAACAATTTTAAATGTTACTTTCTCTACAACAACTTTACAAAGTAGTAAGAAATTCATCCCAAATAAAGTCTCAAGCTTCGTATGTTATAACTTTTTTATTGCTTTTTAGAACAGAAATTTTTTGAACTAAAAAATTTTGTATTAGAAAGTTGTTTTAAAAAATAATAAGAAATCTATTATAAACGAAATCTAAGTTGAAATACTATACTTTACACTTAAAGTTATAGTAAGTTGTTCTTTTTCATATTGAGAGAAGATGAGATTATAAAGTTGAAACACTTGTTTGATTTAATATAACTGTATTAAAGATTATAGGAAAATAATAGTTATGCAATATTATTGATATATCATATAAAAATATCTATATCTGGCATGAATATCGAGGCAAAATCAAGTTGGAAACGTCTGAAATTAAATAGACCCTCTGAACTCTGATTTTTTTTTTTTGGTATCGGCCCGCTGCCACGTCAGCTTGTGATGTGCTTGGCGATGTCCACTAATCCCTCGGCGAGTCTACCTGCAACCAACCCCACAGGTGCAGTACCCACAGTTCTTTTCTGAACTCTGATTTAAGTAAACTTATATTCGAATTGAACGTCTCGAAAAGACAAACCCAACGACACAAAATTCAATTCAATCCGAGCCCAAATGGGATCAAATCAAAAACCCAAAGTGCATTTGGAAGGTTCAAACAATAAATTGGATGACCAAACAGTTTCTAAACATTACATGCTTATAGTCTAATTGAGCGGCTCGACGAGACAAATACAATGAGCCCAAAATCTTTGAATTCTGACAATATTAAGACACTAAAAATACTCGATAAATAGTCTATGATCAAAGGAGTTGATATCGGCCGTCAGTTCAAACCTCTCCCAACATACCCTTGATCTCCTACTTATTTACTTGTCATGCCACTCTCATAAAACTATAAATAAACCTCTCATTAATCATGGAAAGAGGGAGAATGCGGGGGGAGTAAGGAGGAAAGAGAAACTAGAATTCTCTTGGCACTAAACTCCTCCTCAACTATCGTCGGACCACCGACCGTCGTCAGATTATCGTCCGACTTCCACCTGGCCACCAACTGAAGCCTAACTTCTGCTTGGTCCCCGACTATCGTCAGACTTCACCCCTCGACAACTGTCGTCACACAACGATCTTTATTGCCACTTTCGCCCGTCGACTACGGCCCTTCCACCACCGTTATTTGATTAAGGTCTTTTCGACGTCCATTGCCCGTTGACTACGGTCCTTCCGACATCCATCGCCAAACAATGATATTTTTTACCACTGCCGACTGCAGACTAATGTATTTCTGACCACTATTTCCCACCGACTGTGGTTCTTCCGACATCTGTCATCTGACTATGGTCCTTCCAACGTTTGTCGTACGACCACATTCCTTCAGACCTCCGTTGCAAGACTATAGTCCTTCTAACTTCTGTCGTCAGACTACGGTCTTTCTGTCCTCCGTCTCCCATCAACTATGGTCATTCCGACCTCCTTTACCCACCGACTATCATCAAACTTCCTCCTAACAACTGTTGTCAGATAACTGTCTTTATGACCACTGTTGCATGCAGACTGCGGTCATTTTGACCACCGTCACCTGGCTACGGTCTTTCCGACCTTCATCACTCGTTGACTACGGTCCTTTCAACCTTCGTCGCCATACAATAGTCTTTCTGACCACTGTTGCCCGCCTACTACGATCTTTCTGACCACTGCCCCCCTCCGATTATAGTCATTCCGACCTCCGTCACCAGACTATGGTTTTTCCGACCTCCATCACCAGACTACCACCCTTCCGACCTTTGTCGCCAGATTACGGTCTTTCTGACTTTTGTCGTTCGTCAACTATACGGTCCTTCCGACCTTCGCCAACATATAACGTTTCTTCGTACCTTCGTCACCCACTTACTAAGTCCTTCCGACCACCGTCACCCAACTACAATTTTTCCAACTTTCGCCGCCCACCGACTATGGTCATACAGACTAAACGAACTTTTCAATACTTATTCTTCCAATTCCCAACATGTAATACACTTTATATGATGTATATTTGCCACATCAAACCAAGGCCTTTTCTCAAGGAAAGATCTCATTTGTAATTGACTGTAAACACTAGTAGATTAATTCAAACTATGTTAGACCCTGTGGTTTTTTCCCTTTTTCATGGATACGTAAAAACTCTGGTGTCTCTTATGAACGTTACACAATCTCTTTTATCTGATTATGTATTAGATCTTCACACAATGCTAAGAAGTTAAACTTTATATTTCTCTATGACCGTGAATATTTTAGGACGTAATAATTACAATGATGTTGAATAAGTCTTGATATAATGACGGCTATGTTATGAATCTTGTGCAGTAGACATTGATGAAGCAATAGCTGCAACTTAGATCATGCCACGATTTAGGTCTTGATATGATAACAGTTACGGTGTGAGAAAAAGGGGCGATGTATGTCTTTATTACTGTGATGACTCTTACAATGCAATCAAAGATTGTGCATAAGCCATGACATACTTAACGAGCGCTCGTGAGGCCTCTACGAAGATCTGGGCGACTTTCTTATCTTAAAATATCCCTTGGCTTGAAATGAAATGAAAGGGAGCTATGGAAAAAATTAAAATTGTTGACAGCTGCCATGGAAAAAAAAATCCTCTTATAATGTTTTCGTTATCTTTGATTTAAATTTTTAAGTAAAATTAAGTGCTAATACAATTTCTCTAAGGTATTAAGGGATCCATATTTTGTTTTAAAATTAAGTACAATTAGATAGAAATTCTTAGAATTGTTATAAAAATTTGATAAGAAAATTAATCAAATTAAAAGATCATTGAAGAGATTATACACTCTATAAAAATAATGAATTATCATTATTACTGTGAAGAAATTTGGGACAAAAGAAAGTGGAGTTTATTTGTCGTTACGTGTTAGATTGTGTGTTCTACGTCTCCACATTATACAAAATTTTAGCATGTAAAGCTAAAAGTAGTAATATTTGACATTTTTTATACGAAAAATCTGAAAAGAGAAAAATTTATGGGGCTTGATCTAATTAAAAAATCACTATGTAGTAAGTGAAACAAGAATACTCATTTCTTCACCGCTGAAGAAGATGGGGGATAAAAAAACAACTTATTTTTTATGACGAAGATTACATAAATCAAATGTCTACAAATGGATAATCTATATCCAACATCATGACTTGATTTTCTTTATATGGATTATAGAAAATAGGTGTTTACAGGCATACAATAATATACAATAACAGGGTTAAATTTTGACAGGAGTTTGAAGATGATGATGACTACTGATGGTGCTCATCAGTGTTGATGATTGGAAAGTACAAAAATCTCTCTCTATTCTTTTTCCCCCCTCATGTGAAGAATGGGCTATATTTATAAGTTTTTTGGGATGAGCATTTCGATAATTTGAACTCGTATCCAAAACCCATATGAATCAGGAGGTTCATCCTATTGTTACTGAGCCTGTTAAAAATGTGAGTCCGTCCGATGTGTCTAATAAGGATGCTGTTGTGGAACTTGAGTCGAACTAATGTTTACTCAATTCGGTTGCTAGTCCTTTTGTGTCTCCTGGTTCTTTGGGGGTTGGCTATCATGACGTTTTTGTGACTATTATTGATTCACCTGAGGGCGAGAAAGGTTTTGATAGTTAATGAGGATAGCATTTTTCATCCAGTGAATGATTGTGATGATGGAAATATGGTGGGTTTAACTGATGGGGATGCTGGCTCCCCTATGATCATGCTGAATGCTGTTGGAGAGGAAGCTAAGTTGACCTTGAACAATTGTATGGTGAATTGTATTGATGATGGTGGTAAGGATGATGTTGTGAATTTTGACTCTGCTGCCTTGGAGCTGGTTGCTACTGTTCCTTTGGGTAGACCATCTGAGGCAGTGAATGTTGGGGTTTCTAATGATGCTTTGGCTCTTAAAGGGTACCAAGAATTCCATTTGTGCTTTTAGTGCTGGGGCTGTGGTTGGGTAGGCTGTTAGTCCTGTTGTTATTGTTGGTAATGAAGTGTCTCTTGGTGCCGTGGCTATTAACCTCTATTTTGTCTCCTGTGACGCCTGTTGATTGGCTTGTGTTGGGTTCTGAGGGTATAGTAGTGGCCAATCTAGTGAGATTTTGTTTACTTTTGTTGTGCCAGAATTTTCTCCTATTGTGAATCTTGCCCAGAGAAACGTGGAGTTTGTTGATATTCCTATTTCTGTTATGTCTAACGTAGATTTGAAAGTCCATATGGCCTGGTCATCGAATAACTTTGTTTTGGTTCAAACTGATTGGTTAGATATGGATGAGGACGTCTCCTCTTCTGTTGGGGTTGAGGGGGATGTATTGTGTGATAATGTGGAGAATGAGTTTATTCTTATTGGTGGAGGCAAAAAATGTAAAAGTAAATCTAAGAAGAAATAGCAATTGAACTGCTCTTTCGCTTTTGTTGCCGTGGGTTTTACTGATGCTCTGGACGATGATGAGGTAGCTCCCTGGTTATCACCTTTCTGGCCTTGTCTTGTTGGCAACCTTGGTGGTAAGCCTTCTGCTTGGTGGTTGCCTTGGCTGAGGATGTGGTTTCTTCTGGGTTTTGTCACCAATGGATGACCCTTGTCTGGCAACGGGGTTTTGTCACCAATGGGGCTTTTGGCTCTTGTTATTTCTTTTTTAATTGTCTTTCCTTACTTTATTGCTTTAGCTTTTTATTTTCCTTCTCTGTTGTATTTTGATTTTCGGCCTTTGCTTGTATTGTCCTTATCTTATTTGAAATAAAATTTCCTTATATATATATATATATATATATATATATATATATATATTCATTAAATTTATTTTGAGATAAATTAACCATAAATTTTTAGTAATTACTCATATATTCTTGTTGCGTCCTGGAATATTCGCGCCGGTAGAGAAATATATAGTTTAACGCCTTAGCGTTGTACGAAGATCCAGCACACAATCAGATAAGTGAGAGGATGTAGCATTCATAAGTGACATCAGAGTTTTTACGTGGAAAACCCCTGAAAAAGGGGGAAAAATCACGGGGCCTGGCCCAGTTTGAATGAATCCACTAGTATTTGTAGTCGATTACAAATGAGGCCCTTCCTTAGGAGAAGGCCTTGGATTGATGTAGCAAATATACATCATATAGATTGCATTACATGGTAAGAGTTACATATACAGGTTTGTTTGGCCTGAAGGACCGTAGTCGGCAGGAGACCGTAGTCGGCAGGAGACCGTAGTCGGCCGGAGACCGTAGTCGGCAGGAGACCGTATTCGGCAGGAGACCGTAGTCGACCGGAGACCGTAGTCGGCAGGAGACCGTAGTCGGCAGGAGACCTTAGTCGGCCGGAGACCGTAGTCGGCCGGAGATCATAGTCGGCCGGAGACCGTAGTCGGCCGGAGACCGTAGTCGGCAGGAGACCTTAGTCGGCCGGAGACCGTAGTCGGCCGGAGACCGTAGTCGGCCGGAGACCATAGTCGGCCGGAGACCGTAGTCGGCAGGAGACCGTAGTCGGCAGGAGACCTTAGTCGGCCGGAGACCGTAGTCGGAAGGAGACCGTAGTCGGCCGGAGACCGTAGTCGGTAGGAGACTGGGGTCTGAAAGACCTTTGAATGTTGATGGAAGTCGAAAGGACCATAGTAGGCGACGGAGGTCGGGAAGACCATAGTAGGCAGGAGACCGGGGTCTGAATGTTGGGCTTTAAGCAGAACGTCGGGTCTTCCGCAGGACGTAGGGACTGAACGTCGGGCCTTAAGCAAGACGTCGGGTCTTCAGCAGGATGTACGGACTGAACGTCGGGCCTTAAGCAGGACGTCGGGTCTTCAGCAGGACGTAGGGACTGAACGTCGGGCCTTAAGCAGGACGTCGGGTCTTCAGCAGGACATAGGGGCTGAACGTCGGGCCTTAAGGTGGTTGTCCGGCGAGGTTCTGCGGTGGTCCGGCGAGGTTCCTGCGGTGGTCCGGTGGTGGTCCGGCGAGGTTCCTGTGGTGGTCCGGCGGCTGTCGAGGAGGAGCTTCTTCCTTCTCTTCTCTTCTTCTCTCTCTTGCTTGGGGTCCCCTCTTATGAGAAATGAAGGCTCTATTTATAGATTTTCTAGAGTGGCATGACCCGTAAATAGGCATGAGATCAGGGGCGAATAGGGAGTGGTACAATGGACGGCCGATATTGAATCCTACGATCATGCACCGTTCATTGGACATTTGAAGGCCTTAGTGATGTTGGAATTCTGTGATCTTGGGCTCGTTGGATTCGTCTCGTCGAGCCCTTCGATTTGAGTATAAGCTCGTCAAAATTGGAGTCCGTTTGGTAACTCAAATAGTGGTTTGAACCTTCCAATAGCACTTCAGATCCACGATTTGGACCCATTTGGACTCGGATTGGGTCGAATTTGGTGTCGTTGGGTTTGTATTTCCGAGACGCTCAGTTTGACTGTAAGCTCGCTGAAATCGGAGATCAGGTGCTCCCAGATTTAATTTTTAAAGTTTCTAACTTGATTTTTGCCTCGAGATTCGTGCCCGATCAAGTTAATTTTCGCATGACGTATCAGTTGCCCCCCTATTTTCGGACGTCGAAGCTCCATGAGTCCGAAAATACTTGTTCTGAAATTTTACACTGACCGAATCGCAAAAAATTGCGTTCCAAAAATTAATGGCTTGCTCGAACTTGATCCTAGAGGCCCCGTTGAGCTCCAAAAGTGTCGAAATTGAGTCCGGAACGTTGAAAAACGTGTCCGGGGACCCCAAAAACGTCCAAATCGGACCGTCCGGGCCGAAAATCGGGCCCGGACACTCGTAGGCGGCCGAACCGGCCGGCCGGCCAGCCGGCCGCCGCCCGCCGCTGCCGGCGCCAGCGAGCTGCCGCGCTAACAGGCGCGCCCCTCCTGGGCGCGCAGTTTGGCTGAGGCGGTTCCTTATTTTTTATTTAATTTTTTTTTTGTGGGACCCACAAGGGATTAAAAAATCCGAAAAAATCCCAAAAAAAATCCAAAAAATTCCGAAAAAATTCTAAAAAATTTAGAAAAATTCGAATTTTTTAAGAATTCTAGAAAACTCTAGAAACTTTCCCTCTTCTCTCCAAAAACCTATAAATAGGCCCCTAAGGCCTTTAGAAAAATTGTCCTTCTCATTTTCTTCTCCTCTTTCCTCCTCTTCTTCTTCTCCTTTCTTCTCTTCTCCCTCTGTCCTTTCTATTGAGGCCTTCCCTCGATTTTTTGAGGCCCCTCTCTTGGCAAGGAAGTCCGGAGATTTCCCCTCCTTCTCTTCTCCCACTGTCCTTTCTATTGAGGCCTTCCTTCGATTTTTCGAGGCCCCTCTCTTGGCAAGAAAGTCCGGAGATTTCTCCTCCTTCTCTTCTCCCTCTGTCCTTTCTATTGAGGCCTTCCCTCGATTTTTCGAGGCCCCTCTCTTGGCAAGGAAGTCCGGAGATTTTCCCTTATCCCTCTTTTCTTCGAGAGATCTTGTGGAGTTCCGATGTTTGGTGGTTGGCAATGGAGGTCGGATAGACCGT
Source organism: Dendrobium huoshanense (assembly GCA_016618105.1). Taxonomy (NCBI): domain Eukaryota; kingdom Viridiplantae; phylum Streptophyta; class Magnoliopsida; order Asparagales; family Orchidaceae; genus Dendrobium; species Dendrobium huoshanense. The sequence continues at coordinate 48,051,038 of CM028355.1, read as the reverse complement.
TGTAAGGAGAGAGGTTGGAATGACGGGCAAACTTCCAGCATCGGGGAGAAGTATGATGACAGGCATGAATTCAACATCGGGTAGTCATACAGCGTCGGGTAGAAGACCGACGAAAGTCTATTAACTGGTAGAAGTCCGACATCCGGTAAAAGTACGAAGTAGGGTGGAGGTGCAGCGTCGGGTAGAAGACCGACAAAGATTCGTCGACGGGCAGAAGTCCGATGACGAGTAGAAGTCCGATGACGAGTAGAAGTCCGACGACAGGGAGAAGTCCGACGTAATGTAGAAGTTCGGCCTCGGGCAGAAGACCGATGAAAGTTTGTCGACGGGCAGAAGTCCGACGACGAGTAGAAGTCCGCTGACGAGCAGAAGTTCGACGACAAGGAGAAGTCCGACGTCGGGTAGAAGTATGGCCTCGGGCAGAAGTCCGATGAAAGTTCATCGACGGGCAGAAGTCCGACGACGAGTAGAAGTCTGCTGACGAGTAGAAGTTTGACGACAAGGTGAAGTCCGATGTCGTGTAGAAGTACGGCCTCGGGCAGAAGTCCGATGAAAGTTCGTCGACGGGCAGAAGTCCGACGACGAGTAGAAGTCCGCTGACGAGTAGAAGTTCGACGACAAGGTGAAGTCCGACGTCGTGTAGAAGTACGACCTCGGGCAGAATTCCGATGAAAGTTCATCGACGGGCAGAAGTCCGACGACGAGTAGAAGTCTGCTGACGAGTAGAAATTCGACGACAAGGTGAAGTCCGATGTCGTGTAGAAGTACGGCCTCGGGCAGAAGTCCGATGAAAATTCGTCGACGGGCAGAAGTCCGACGACGAGTAGAAGTCTGCTGACGAGTAGAAGTTCGACGACAAGGTGAAGTCCGACATCGTGTAGAAGTACGACCACGGGCAGAATTCCGATGAAAGTTCATCGATGGGCAGAAGTCTGACGACGAGTAGAAGTCCGACGTCGAGTAAAAGTCTGCTGACGAGCAGAAGTCCGACGTCGGGTAGAAGTATTGTCGGGTAGAAGACCGACGAAAGTTCGTCGCCGAGCAGAAGTCCGACGACGGGTATTAGTCCGATAACATGAAGAATTTTGGCGTTGTGTATTAGTCCGTCGAACGTCCTGCAAGGCAAAAGTTTAGCGTAGGAAAAAATTCAAAATTGGGAAGAATTTTAACATTATGGAGAAGTTAGATAGAAGTCTATTGACGACATTATAGTGACGTTAACCAAGGACGTGAGACTTTTCCGAGGTTGTAAGTCGGAGCCCTGCTCGACGACGTTAAACTGTGTGGAAGAGGTCGGGAGAATCCACTAAGGATGTGAGACCTTTCCGAGGTTGTATGCCGGAGCCCTGCTCGACGGCGTTAACCTGTGTGGAAGAGGTCGGGAGAATCCACTAAGGATGTGAGACCTTTCCGAGGTTGTATGCCGGAGCCCTGCTCGACGACGTTAACCTGTGTGGAAGAGGTCGGGAGAATCCACTAAGGATGTGAGACCTTTCTGAGGTTGTATATCGGAGCCTTTGCTCGACGACGTTAACCTGTGTGGAAGAGGTCGAGAGAATCCACCAAGAATGTGAGACCTTTCCGAGGTTGTATGCCGGAGCCCTGCTCGACGACGTTAACCTGTGTGGAAGAGGTCGGGAGAATCCACTAAGGATGTGAGACCTTTCCGAGGTTGTATATCAGAGCCTTTGCTCGACGACGTTAACCTGTGTGGAAGAGGCTGGGAGAATCCACTAAGGATGTGAGACCTTTCCGAGGTTGTATGCCGGAGCCCTGCTCGACGACGTTAATCTGTGTGGAAGAGGTCGGGAGAATCCACTAAGGATGTGAGACCTTTTCGAGGTTATATGCCGGAGCCCTGCTCGACGACATTAACCTGTGTGGAAGAGGTCGGGAGTATCCACTAAGGATGTGAGACCTTTCCGAGGTTGTATGCCGGAGCCCTGCTCGACGACATTAACCTGTGAGGAAGAGGTCGGGAGAATCCACTAAGGATGTGAGACCTTTCTGAGGTTGTATATCGGAGCCTTTGCTCGACGACGTTAACCTGTGTGGAAGAGGTCGGGAGAATCCACTAAGAATGTGAGACCTTTCCGAGGTTGTATGCCGGAGCCCTGCTCGACGACGTTAACCTGTGTGGAAGAGGTCGGGAGAATCCACTAAGGATGTGAGACCTTTCCGAGGTTATATGCCGGAGCCCTGCTCGACGACGTTAACCTGTGTGGAAGAGGTCGGGAGAATCCACTAAGGATGTGAGACCTTTCCGAGGTTGTATGCCGGAGCCCTGCTCGACGACGTTAACCTGTGTGAAAGAGGTCGGGAGAATCCACTAAGGATGTGAGACCTTTCTGAGGTTGTATATCGGAGCCTTTGCTCGACGACGTTAACCTGTGTGGAAGAGGTCGGGAGAATCCACTAAGGATGTGAGACCTTTCCGAGGTTGTATGCCGGAGCCCTGCTCGACGACGTTAACCTGTGTGGAAGAGGTCGGGAGAATCCACTAAGGATGTGAGACCTTTCCGATGTTGTATATCGGAGCCTTTGCTCGACGATGTTAACCTGTGTGGAAGAGGCTGGGAGAATCCACTAAGGATGTGAGACCTTTCCAAGGTTGTATGTCAGAGCCTTTGCTCGACGACGTTAACCTGTGTGGAAGAGGTCGAGAGAATCCACCAAGGATGTAAGATCTATCCGAGGTTGTATGCCGGAGCCCTGCTCGACGACGTTAACCTGTGTGGAAGAGGTCGGGAGAATCCACCAAGGATGTAGGACCTTTCCGAGGTTGTATGTCGGAGCCTTTGCTCGACGATGTTAACCTGTGTGGAAGAGGTCGAGAGAATCCACCAAGGATGTAAAACCTTTCCGAGGTTGTATGTCGGAGCCTTTGCTCGACGACGTTAACCTGTGTGGAAGAGGTCGAGAAAATCCACCAAGGATGTGAGACCTTTCCGAGGTTGTATGTCGGAGCCTTTGCTCGACGACGTTAACCAGTGTGGAAGAGGTCGAATCGAATCCCCCTGGGATTGATTTTGCTTTGATTGGGAGGGGGCGAACGCCGCGTATATCCCGAATCAAAAGTGAAGAAAGTCTATCTTTAGACCGTTACTGCCTTTTTTGAGATCGATGTTAAGACCTTGCCCAAGGAGTAGAAGTCCAACAAAGGACTGTTGTGGACCTCCGAAAGGAACACCGCGCAAACGGGTCGATTGGAAGGGCAGATTGGATCGTGCATACGACTAACCATTGAGGATAGAGGCTGACGCCAACACACCTCGATTGATAGTAATATACACGACCTAGTCACGGGTTTCCCCCACCCGATGCAAGAGCTCGAATGGGGTTTAGTAGATTATGGGGACCAAGTTTCCCACGGGCGCAAGCCCCCGTGGTTAATTACATCCCAGGCCGGAGCCTGAGAAAACTCTCGATTAAGGATCATATATTATCCTCTCCTAAAGTAGGATCGGCACAAGGGTATAGACTAGGAAATCCTACTCAAAGGGAAGAAAGGTTTGAAGGGGCTGAATCAACATGCGTGGCTCATACCAGCATTCGGAGGTTCTAGGGTACTAAAGAGAAACTGGAGAAAATCAAAGTCAAACATCCGATCACATGCGTGAGAGAAGGGATAGAGGTGGCGTCATCCTGTGACGCAGATAAGTAGGATTTAGGGTCCCTGAAAAGAAAGGACCTACCTACTATTTAAGGCTTACTACGAGACCGAATGTAGTAGCCTTGAATCTTAAATCTAGTTTGGACTTAGTGTTCGACACACACTAAGACCAGTGTCCTAGCTAATGCAATGCAAAGGTCTGGACTTATCCCGGCCTGGATTGGGGGAGCCAGCTAACCACCTAGTCGCTTTAAAACCATGCAATTAAGTCAGTTATGAAAGATAGGCGGGTGGTACAGTTTATTGGAAATAGGATCGACATCTAGAGAATTTCCTAAGTGGTCCTGGACTTATGTTGGGTGAATGCCCCTAGCTAATGCAATTAAATTTTAATTAGTTGGTTACTAATGCAATGCATGCTAGTTGAAATGTCAGCTCATGAATGCTATAGAAGTTTAAAAAACAGGCTTATAGAAAATAAATTTTTAGAAAAGACTGAGTCTCCCTAGGTCCGGCACTTCATCCACATAGGCCAGATTATCCGGACTCTACCCGCAGGCAGGGAGATGTCTTATAACAAGGAAAGAAAGATGCAGTAATATGCATGCGACCCCGGACGGTTCCAGCAGTTCCCTAGGTTCGTTAAGTTTCTATGTTATTTAAAACCTAAACTTTTAGGAGTTAGTTATGAGTAGAAGAATTTTTAGTCCTTAGAGAGCCTAACAGAATCCAGGCGAAAACAAGAGCGGCATGCAAGAAAGAAACCTAGAAAGAGCAGATATTTCTAAGCGCAATCAGGTAAGCACATCAATATAAATCCACAAACTAATCAAATAAATGTCCATAGGCCAACTGCCCTTTAATTACAACCCAGGGTATGCAGAAAAGTAAAGTGGCCGGGCACCACTGCCAACAACCCGGATTTCTAAGCCTATGACAGACGCCAACAACTTTGAGTGGGATATTGGGTCTTCAAATCTTTAGTCTTCTGGATATCTTCTCCTTGGACTTCTTGGATCTCTCCTCCTTGGACTCCTTGGAAATCTCCTCCTTGGACTCCTTGGATCCGTCGTGGCTTGAATATCCAAACGAAGAGGCAATTCCCCCAGTATAGGGGTATTGCCTTTTCTCTTTGGATATCTAAAGCCATCCAGCTCGATCTTCCAAATGGAAGAAGACTCTCCCCTTGGGGATGCCTTCTTCTTTTAGAATTCGAGCTGGATAAGAATATCCCGACTCATAGTTGTTTTCACAACTCTTAACAATTATTACAAATATTACATTAATTGAAAAGCAGAAAATTCTAAAAGGACCTGCATGGTTATCCTAATAAAAATCACAAGCAGTTCATATAAAAAAATTAAATGCTAACACCATTGACCCTGTGCCAAGCCATGCTCTTAATTATGAGGGCTAAGCAGCTCCATCTGTGCAGTTATAATTATTAATTTTAGCCCTCATTTTTATTTAGGGGGAGCTGAGCAAGCACCTGTATAAAATATTATTAGGAATAATCATAATGCTCCCCCCTTTTTATTAGCTTGAGCATGGCCACCTGCACGAAAGAACAGTATATATATGACGCTCCTAACCTAGGGGTAAATCTAGCGCTCACATCCAGAGTGCAGGAAAAGTAAACAAACACAGCAATTCAATTTTCAAACAGCATGCAGTGAAAACTACGAAAAGTTCCGGCACACAGTAGAAAATAAAACCCAGCGGCCTAACCTAGATCTAGAAGTGGTGCCCTAGCAAACCATTCTATGTGTGTGTAAGGCTAGTGTGGTTTGGATAGATCCTAATATGGGCAGTTAGTTGAAATTATCTAGAGTTCAGGTTTGTTATGAGCCAGGAGGGAAATTTTAGTTGGAATTCAAATATTAATGGATTAGGGTCCATTTTAGTTAATTTAGTTTGTTGGTCTGTTTCAAGAGCTTAAGGAAATAATATTTGAAGTTAAAGTTACATTAGCCAATTTTGGAAAGTCTCGGGTCCTCCTAGGAACTAGACTAAGGGTCCAAAAAGTCACTATGGGAAAAAGGCTAAGCCTAGGTCTCCTATCACCTTAGGAAAATACTAGACCTTAATATGAGTAGTTAGACAGGTAGTAGGCTGAAATCCGAGTTCTCTAGGCAAAGTTACGAATTTTCTAAGTTTCGGGCCCTAAATGAACTACGGTTGACCAAAAAGTTGACTTTCTAATCTGGGTCAATTTCTGGAAACCTAAGATTCTCAATAAATACTAGGCCCTAATTGGAGTCTAATGCAAGTGAGTTTGCCTAATTTGGAATTTTTTACAATTAGTTATGGATTTCTAAATATCGGGTATTTATTGGAATTTTCTAAATTAACTAGGAAAGGGCCTTTTTACTATTTTGATCCAAATGAGCTCCAAACTGATTGGAATCACTCCCAAAGGCCAGGGATAACCTGAGAAAGTGATCCCAAGTGTTTGGGGAAAATTTGGAATTTTTAAAAATTTTTAATAATTTATTAGGGGCAAAATGGTAATTTCCACCTATGGTCAAATTAAGGGTCAACCTGAAGTCAAACTAGGGAGCCCTATTTATCTAAGGTCAAGGATCATGTTCTGGTCAGTTTAAGGTATTATGGGTAATTTTCTGACCTAATATGTAATTATTGCATTTTTTCGAAAGGGCTCGGGGCCTTAATTAGCAGGTTAATTATGGTTGGTTAGCTAAGGGCTCTAAAAGTTCCTAAAAATTCCTAGAAAATTCAGAGAGGTTTACAATGTCACTAAGTTTAAATGTTGAGGTTTTGGTGTCAATCAGTGATCTATCCTAGCTCCTAGAAAACTTCTAAGTTAGCTAGACGGGTCCTTAATTATTGTCCTTAAGGTGTCACTACGTTGTAGGAGTTTAAAATGATGTTTACACTAACCCTCGGGATAATAAATGCATGGGAGTACAGTAAATAAATAAACACACCATGTCCTTAGATCTAGGAGAACCTAAACTAAGTGGTGGTAGTGCGACGACATACACATGCAATCTACGAAAGATAAAAAGAAGTAAAGACACCTAAAGAGATGATTAGTGAATGATTGAGACTCAAACATTCACTAACCCACTCCCCCATGATTGCTCTTCACACATAAGATCCATGTCTAAAATTTCATGAAGCAAGTCTCCCAAGGTTAAGAGATTTAATATATAAGTAGTTTCAAACTAGTTTAAAAATACTTAAATATATATATACATAAATTTTGGAAATTAAGATAATTAAAAATAGGTTGGATTATAGTAAATAGGTATATGGGCGACTTGCTGACCACTCAATCGAGGCTTCGAAATGATTTGAAAGTAGATTGTATCTTGAAAATAGCTATTATACCAATTAAATAATAATTTAATAATCAAATATTACTTCAAGATAGAAATCTGCCAAAACAGCCAAAATCAGGGGCTGGAAATGGTTCCAAAACATAAAGCTCGTCTTGCTGAAAATAACGAGGGGTCGCACATCGAAATCCGGCTTAAAACGGCGAAGATACGAAATTTACAAGTTCAAATACAATAAAATAATGTTTTAAAATAGTGCAGGTTTCACTGTTTTTGGAATAACAGAAAATTCAGACAACATTTTCATATGAAAATAGTTTTAAAATATGCAGAATTCAGAGTACATCCAAAACAAGGTTCTGTACGTCGACAGCGGACCTAAAATGACAAAGTTATGTAATTTCAAAGTTTAAGTATAATAAACATAACATTTGAAAATAATACAGTTTGCTGTTTTTTCAAATAAGTACAGAAATACTAAAAATATTTGTGTAATGTAAACTCCAGGATGTGCAGAATCAAAATACGTTCAAAACAAGACGTTGTGCGCAAAAATCTGAATTGAAATGGGAAAGTTATCAATTTTGGAAGTTTTAAAGTAATAAAATAATATTAAAATGTTGAAAATAACAAATACTTAAAATAATAATAATAATAATAATAATAATAGTAATAATAATTAAATAAATATGAAAGAGAGATTCTAGAATCCCTAAGATTTTGAAAGTAATTTATAAATATATAATATTAAGAATATTTTTAATAATTTAATTAATTAAAAATAATTAAGATAAGGTTTAACTATTAAAAATAACAATAATTTCTTTTATATATATATATATATATTTAAATAAATACGATAATTGTAATAATAATAATAATAATAAGTAACAAAATAATTTAAAGTAATATGTTTATTAATATCATAATTAAAACAATAATATTATAATATAATATTAATAAAATAATTAAAATAATGTACTTAAAATAATATTATTTTACTGTTTTTTAAATAATTAAAAATATATATATTATTTATATAAAAACAAAATTTTATAGGGTAGAGAATGAAAATACGAACAAAACGAGGTATTGTACGCGAAAATCGGACGAAAAACGAATTTTCGACGAATTTTAGAAGTTTTCTGAATTTAAAATACATTTAAAATAATTTAAAGAATATTTAAAACAAATTTCGGCGGCTAGGGCTACGTGGCGGAAGCGGATTGCTCCCGCGGTCCGCGCCAATGATTGGCGCCGCCGCCAATCATTAACTAATGATTGCGGCGGTACGGCGGGACCCGCGGCTCACTTGAATGAGTCAGCGAGCTCTCCGGACCGCCCGATCCCGCGCCTATCCAAATGGACGGCTGAGATCAAGGCGGACTGCAATCCAGGCATCCAGGCGGACCGCGCGGTTGGACAGACCCACGGTCCTTCTTGATCAGAACCGTTGATTTGAATATCAACGGTCTGATCTACAGGGCATGCATGCAGGCGGTCTACCTAAGCCATAAACGAATAATCGCTTTGATCTCTCGACTCGCTCAATGGTTTTCAACAAAATTTTAACCATAGGTATTAGGTATGAAGAGCATCATTGGGGAATATTTTTCATAATCTAAAACACATTATTTGAAAAGTTAAATAGATCTAAGTGTTCTAGACTAGGGTTTGCGATATACCTCTATCCACACGGTGGATTCAAGAGATCTTGGGCTCGTTGGACTCGTGGAATCCTCAAGAACAAATCTCTAGTTGATTCCAAGCTCCAAATCTCCTTTGATCGAACGGGATTCGCGTGGGAAGGGTTTCACGGTCGGGTTCGCCGGACTTCTCGTCGCCGGCGGCTCGAGCAGGTCGGGATCTGGTCGGGAAAGGTAGAGGGGGGTTCTCTCAAGCTCTCCACGAAAAATCTCGGGCTTAGGGGGAATAAATTGCAAGATCCCCTCCTTGGAGCCCTAAAATTACTATTTAAATGCTCAAATCCTTTGATCAATGGCTTGGATCGAGCCCTCAGTGAATTAGGCGGTAAAAAGGAGGGAAAAATCTGCTTAGGAGGCCGTGGTTTAATTTTTAAATCAAAAGGAGAGGAGTTAATGCATTAATTAGGCCTTAAATGGGTCTTAATAGGTCATTACAACCTATTAAAGGCTGGATTTGACCAAGTCAACCTTTGACTTGGTCAAACCAGTCAATTAGGTCAGGGAAGAAGAATGTTTGAGCCTTGGATGTGTTTGAATGCATGAGAAATTGATTTGGGCTCAAAAGGTCCAAATTGGTCAACCCTGGTTGACTTGGTCAACCGGGTTGACCCGGGGTCCAAGTACAGGCTCAACAGACTCGACTCGACTCACTGAACCCATCGGAGAGGGTCTTGGGGTCTGGCTTGGTCAATTTGACCAAGTCAACACTCCAGGCCCGGGTCTGGGCAAAATCGAGGTCAACAACTGTATAAAGCTTGCAATTGATTTGAAGTATCCTTGCATTTGCTCAGATATTCCTGAAATATCAACTTAATGTTGAAGGTATTGAAGGATCTATTTGACCATGGTTTGAGTCAAAGTTGCCCCCCAGTCTGCATCTGCTTCTTATGATATTGATGCTATGTGTGATATTTTGAGATTGGAGCAAAAGTTGCCCCCCCAGTCGGGAAGCACGTTCCCACAGACGGCGCCAAACTGTTGCGTCCTGGAATATTCGCGGCGGTAGAGAAATATATAGTTTAACGTCTTAGCGTTGTACGAAGATCCAGCACACAATCAGATAAGTGAGAGGATGTAGCATTCATAAGTGACATCAGAGTTTTTACGTGGAAAACCCCTGAAAAAGAGGGAAAAACCACGGGGCCTGGCCCAGTTTGAATGAATCCACTAGTATTTGTAGTCGATTACAAATGAGGCCCTTCCTTAGGAGAAGGCCTTGGATTGATGTAGCAAATGTACATCATATAGATTGCATTACATGGTAAGAGTTACATATACATGTTTGTTTGGCCTGAAGGACCGTAGTCGGCAGGAGACCGTAGTCGGCAGGAGACCGTAGTCGGCCGGAGACCGTAGTCGGCAGGAGACCGTAGTCGGCCGGAGACCGTAGTCGGCAGGAGACCGTAGTCGGCAGGAGACCTTAGTCGGCCGGAGATCATAGTCGGCCGGAGATCATAGTCGGCCGGAGACCGTAGTCGGCCGGAGACCGTAGTCGGCAGGAGACCTTAGTCGGCCGGAGACCGTAGTCGGCCGGAGACCGTAGTCGGCCGGAGACCATAGTCGGCCGGAGACCGTAGTCGGCAGGAGACCGTAGTAGGCAGGAGACCTTAGTCGGCCGGAGACCGTAGTCGGAAGGAGACCGTAGTCGGTAGGAGACTGGGGTCTGAAAGACCTTTGAATGTTGATGGAAGTCGAAAGGACCATAGTAGGCGATGGAGGTCGGGAAGACCATAGTAGGCAGGAGACCGGGGTCTGAATGTTGGGCTTTAAGCAGGACGTCGGGTCTTCAGCAGGACGTAGGGACTGAACGTCGGGCCTTAAGCAGGACGTCGGATCTTCAGCAGGATGTACGGACTGAACGTCGGGCCTTAAGCAGGACGTCGGGTCTTCAGCAGGACGTAGGGACTGAACGTCGGGCCTTAAGCAGGACGTCGGGTCTTCAGCAGGACATAGGGGCTGAACGTCGGGCCTTAAGGTGGTTGTCCGGCGAGGTTCTGCGGTGGTCCGGCGAGGTTCCTGCGATGATCCGGCGGTGGTCCGGCGAGGTTCCTGCGGTGGTCCGGTGGTGGTCCGGCGAGGTTCCTGTGGTGGTCCGGCGGCTGTCGAGGAGGAGCTTCTTCCTTCTCTTCTCTTCTTCTCTCTCTTGCTTGGGGTCCCCTCTTATGAGAAATGAAGGCTCTATTTATAGATTTTCTGGAGTGGCATGACCCGTAAATAGGCATGAGATCAGGGGCGAATAGGGAGTGGTCCAATGGACGGCCGATATTGAATCCTACAATCATGCACTGTTCATTGGACATTTGAAGGCCTTAGTGATGTTGGAATTCTGTGATCTTGGGCTCGTTGGATTCGTCTCGTCGAGCCCTTCGATTTGAGTATAAGATCGTCAAAATTGGAGTCCGTTTGGTAACTCAAATAGTGGTTTGAACCTTCCAACAGCGCTTCAGATCCACGATTTGGACCCATTTGGACTCGGATTGGGTCGAATTTGGTGTCGTTGGGTTTGTATTTCCGAGACGCTCAGTTTGACTGTAAGCTCGCTGAAATCGGAGTTCAGGTGCTCCCAGATTTAATTTTTAAAGTTTCTAACTTTATTTTTGCCTCGAGATTCGTGCCCGATCAAGTTAATTTTCGCATGACGTATCAATTCTATTTATTTTAAAATTAATCTAATGATTTTAAAATTCATAGGAGATTAAAAAAAAGAGCCTATACAAGCTATAACGAAAACTTTACCATTTGAAGTTCATGCCACCTACCAACCATGGCCTTCTACAATTTTCATGAAATTAAGGCTTCGTTTGAGACAACTTTATTACTGTTTCTTAAAGCAATTTTTTAGAACAAAAATTAGGTTTCTTTTATGATAGCTTTTAGCGATTACTTTTTTAATAACTTTTTAAAAAATGTGTATTAAAATATTATTTTAAAAATCAATAATAAAACTACCCCAAATAAAGCCTAAGCCATCTTATTTTCTTACAGATTGCTAGATTAGGACAAGACATTTGATAAAAATATGCATTTGCTTAAGAATGATAGAAAGACTTTTGTTCCCTGTTGAATTTCCTCACCATTAATTGTCCTTATCAAATTAATTGATCATAATAGGTACAGGAGATTTGGCTGGGTCTCTTGCGCAGACAATGAATGGTTTACTTCTGAAATCCAAATACTATTTTCAAAAGAAAAACAAAAGTTCAAGCACCACGAATAGTCTACTCAAACTAATTCAAATTTGGGGGAGAAGTAAATTAAAAAAATAAAACCCAGAAGTATACAATCTCTTGTATAATCTTTTTTAACTTTTAGATATAGTACAAAGAAGTCTATGTGATATAGCCAAAAGAAAAACAAAAAAATCTAGCTGTGGATGTAACTGACTGGACATTGAGAGAAGTAATTAGTAGCAGCAAAAGGGACTAGTTGAAGAGGTCGATGATCTAGGGCATAGCATAAAGGCACTACTAGTACTAGGGGTGTCAATTCGGGTGAACGGGTCGGATTCGGGTCGAATCCGACATGACCTAGTCATTAACTGTTTGACATTAACCCGATCTGATTTTACAAACAGGTTAGGTTTGTCAACCCAGACCGACCCGTACGGGTTATCGGGTTGACCCGACCTGACCCACGAGCAAAAAAATCACGCACGAGTTCGCCGATTTGCCATCTGGGGCTTAGCGGAGCAGGTCTCGACCGGTAGTAGGCGAGACCGCGAGGCTAGGTTGGCAGGCGCGCAGCGGGATTGACATCAGTACAAGCGTGCGTGCGGGATTGGCATCGGTGTAGGCGCGCAACGGCCGTGCAGAGATGGCTTGCCTAATGTAATATCACGATCTGCTCCAGTATCGTCCAGGACGATCTGGGATCGTCCTGGGACGATCAGTGGAATTCAGCTCCAGATTCTGCCCAGAATTGCTCCAGGTGATTTCCTGTAGGGATCGTCTAGGCCGATCGAGGTATCGTCCCGGGACGATCAGTGGATGGCACAAGTCAGAGAATAGGGGTTTTTATCGCCTATGAACAGTAATTATCGTCCTGAAAAATCGTCCCAGGACGATGGGAATTGGTCTGATCGTCCAGGACGATCGAGACGATCGGCCGGGCCGATATGAGCATTACTTAAAGGGAAATGAGTCATTTTGAGGAGAGAGAAAATTTTATAAAATATTAGATTTTGATCCGAGGAGAGAGGAAGAAAAAGAGAAAAAGAAAAAGTTGATTTCGGGAAGACGCGGAGCCGTTTTCGATCAAAGTGACTGTTGAGGAAATTGCTGTACTCGAGGTAAGGCACATTCCGTCTTTCTCAATTTTCAGTTCCGTCGCGGTTGGCGGTATTTTTCTGTCCGGATTTCGTTTTCGTTACGATTTTTCGTCCGTATCTTTTGATTGGTTCAGTTTTTACCGCGTAAGTTTCTGTATATCGTTGTCGTGCCGGGTGTGCACGTTTTGACTATATTTTGAAGATTTTTGTCTGGGTATTTTTGATTCGGCGATGTTTTTCGTAGACTACAATTTTCTGTGAAATTGGAAATTATCTGTGCAGTAGAATAAAGGTTCTGAAATATTAATATCTGTATTCTGTGCAAATTTGGTAAATTGTTATTTTTCAGGAATTTTGTGTAAATTCTGTATACTGCCGTTGTGCTGCCCGATTTTTGGGTAATTTCTGAAATGTCCGAATTTCTTCTGAATTGGAATGCTATGTGTATAAGCTATAAAAAGGGAGTTATAAGGGGCCTGAATCCTATGAGATTCAGTTAGTGAAACGGGAAATCTGAAATGAGCTCAAATCTGAAATATGATATCTGTTCTGTTCCGGATCCGATGAATTCTGTTCTGGTGCTATAAGTGTAATATCTCGTTCCCTTACTGTTCCTCTCTGATTTGGATTTTCCTCCCAGGATCGTCCAGGACGATGTTGAGATCGTCCAGGCCGATCAGTGCATTGAAAACAACTGATTTCTGGAGCCATTTCTGGACAGAATCGTCCAGGACGATATTGAGATCGTCCAGGACGATCTGCACTGTTCCTAAAAATCGTCCTGATCATCGCCCTGGAGTATCGGCCAGGACGACCAGAATTGGTCTGATCGTCCAGGACGATCGAGACGATCGGCCAGGCCGATCCATGTATGATATAAGGAAATGAGCTCGTTTTGAAGAGAGAGAAATTCATTTTAAAATATCAGATATTTTGAGGAGAGAGAAAGAGAAAGGGAAAAAGAGGAAACTGGTTTTCGGAGACCGCGGAGCGCTTTTCGTCCGACGCTGCTGTTGGAGAAAGTGTAGATCTCGTGGTAAGGACTCCGAACCTTACTTCTGTTTTCAAAGATATTGTGTTTTGACCGAGTTGTGATCTGTTTTGTGTTTTCGTAGTCGACTTTTCGACATGGTTTTGATTTGACAAGACTTTCACCGCACAACTTTTAGTATGTTATAGATATGATTATTGTATACGATTTGACTGTATTCTACGAAGATTTTACCGGTCGGAATTGATTCTACGTGATTTTAATTGAATAGGAAATTATCAGGACTTGATTTGATTTGGATTCTATAGATTGATAGTCTTGCATTGATGCCGTGGTTATTCTGTTGTAATTTGGTGAAATTCAGAATTTGTCTTTTTGCAGGCTTTTTGTGTAATTTCGATAGACTACCGTTACTCTGCCCGATTTTCGTACGATTCCTGAATTGTATGAATTGATAGATTGAACTGATATGCATTGATTATTGATATGATTGCTTTAATATCGACTATTGAATTGCTTATTGATTGAATTGACTATTGATACTGATCGCAAGTGGAACCTGGTTGAACATTGGTAGAAGATTGATTGATACCTGTACAGGATGGTGGGCCGACGAGCTTTCCTTTAAACCATTGATCATTGATATAACGATTGGGAGTTATAAGGAGTTTATTATTATGCCGACGGGCAATAGAGTGACGACTCTTCTTGATTGAACCAATGTATTATCTACAACAGCAATATGGATTCTACAACAGCAACATAGCCAGTAGATTGTACTTGTTCAGTATATAGTATTGAATTGCATGTTTACTGTATTGTTTTATAGATTCCTGCTTTATCGACTTTGATTGGATTTACTAGATCGTACGATTTCATTGATTTCACTGATTGATTTCTGTGCATTGACTATTGAGCATTGATATAGAAATGGATGGATATAGATATTGCATTGATAGCATGGACATCGTACTACTGCTTATAGATTCATTGATTTTGCTGCCTATAGACTTATAGATTCACTGTTGCTACTGTTTTACACCGTATTGACTGTTTTATAGATTCATTGCTTCGTATTGCCTTTCTCGATTGATTTCAATTGATTAGATCGTATTGATTTGATAGCATCGATTTGATTGACGACGTTGATTGATTGAATTGATTTATCGTATTGACTGCCGCTGCATTGACTGGTTTTATCGACTATTGATTCCCGCTGCATTGACTCATTGACCATTGACTGATACGGATTGAATTGATTGACATGCATATTGATAGCATCGCCGTGCTTTGATTTCAGTTGTAGGCTTTGGTGACCTGCTGGGCTTTGTAAGCTCATTATATGTGGTTAAAAATTTTCAGGTCCGAGCAAGGCAACTGGAATGGAGTTCGATCAGAATGTCAGACGAATCCTTTTCGCTACACGGATCCTCGGGGCATTACAATTGGTATCAGAGCGAGTGTAGTGAAAGGATTTGATTGATAGTTTGATAGAATGAATTCATTCTGCATACATAGTGATTGACATGTGATTGATTGCGTTATGTGTTTTGTATGGCTTTCGACGAGTTTTGTTTTGAATTTGGATTTCGATCGGTTTGTTTTGAGCTGTTTGTTTTGTTCTTTGTACCTGTAGGGAAATGTCGGGACGACATTTTTCTAAGGTGGGGAGATTGTAATATCTCGTTCCCTTACTGTTCCTCTCTGATTTGGATTTTCCTCCCAGGATCGTCCAGGACGATGTTGAGATCGTCCAGGCCGATCAGTGCATTGAAAACAACTGATTTCTGGAGCCATTTCTGGACAGAATCGTCCAGGACGATATTGAGATCGTCCAGGACGATCTGCACTGTTCCTAAAAATCGTCCTGATCATCGCCCTGGAGTATCGGCCAGGACGACCAGAATTGGTCTGATCGTCCAGGACGATCGAGACGATCGGCCAGGCCGATCCATGTATGATATAAGGAAATGAGCTCGTTTTGAAGAGAGAGAAATTCATTTTAAAATATCAGATATTTTGAGGAGAGAGAAAGAGAAAGGGAAAAAGAGGAAACTGGTTTTCGGAGACCGCGGAGCGCTTTTCGTCCGACGCTGCTGTTGGAGAAAGTGTAGATCTCGTGGTAAGGACTCCGAACCTTACTTCTGTTTTCAAAGATATTGTGTTTTGACCGAGTTGTGATCTGTTTTGTGTTTTCGTAGTCGACTTTTCGACATGGTTTTGATTTGACAAGACTTTCACCGCACAACTTTTAGTATGTTATAGATATGATTATTGTATACGATTTGACTGTATTCTACGAAGATTTTACCGGTCGGAATTGATTCTACGTGATTTTAATTGAATAGGAAATTATCAGGACTTGATTTGATTTGGATTCTATAGATTGATAGTCTTGCATTGATGCCGTGGTTATTCTGTTGTAATTTGGTGAAATTCAGAATTTGTCTTTTTGCAGGCTTTTTGTGTAATTTCGATAGACTACCGTTACTCTGCCCGATTTTCGTACGATTCCTGAATTGTATGAATTGATAGATTGAACTGATATGCATTGATTATTGATATAATTGCTTTAATATCGACTATTGAATTGCTTATTGATTGAATTGACTATTGATACTGATCGCAAGTGGAACCTGGTTGAACATTGGTAGAAGATTGATTGATACCTGTACAGGATGGTGGGCCGACGAGCTTTCCTTTAAACCATTGATCATTGATATAACGATTGGGAGTTATAAGGAGTTTATTATTATGCCGACGGGCAATAGAGTGACGACTCTTCTTGATTGAACCAATGTATTATCTACAACAGCAATATGGATTCTACAACAGCAACATAGCCAGTAGATTGTACTTGTTCAGTATATAGTATTGAATTGCATGTTTACTGTATTGTTTTATAGATTCCTGCTTTATCGACTTTGATTGGATTTACTAGATCGTACGATTTCATTGATTTCACTGATTGATTTCTGTGCATTGACTATTGAGCATTGATATAGAAATGGATGGATATAGATATTGCATTGATAGCATGGACATCGTACTACTGCTTATAGATTCATTGATTTTGCTGCCTATAGACTTATAGATTCACTGTTGCTACTGTTTTACACCGTATTGACTGTTTTATAGATTCATTGCTTCGTATTGCCTTTCTCGATTGATTTCAATTGATTAGATCGTATTGATTTGATAGCATCGATTTGATTGACGACGTTGATTGATTGAATTGATTTATCGTATTGACTGCCGCTGCATTGACTGGTTTTATCGACTATTGATTCCCGCTGCATTGACTCATTGACCATTGACTGATACGGATTGAATTGATTGACATGCATATTGATAGCATCGCCGTGCTTTGATTTCAGTTGTAGGCTTTGGTGACCTGCTGGGCTTTGTAAGCTCATTATATGTGGTTAAAAATTTTCAGGTCCGAGCAAGGCAACTGGAATGGAGTTCGATCAGAATGTCAGACGAATCCTTTTCGCTACACGGATCCTCGGGGCATTACAATAAGCATATCTGTTTTGGTGCCGTGAGCACAAAGGGAGACATAAGGGGCCTGGATCCTATGAGATTCAGTCAGTGTCTGGGAAGGGAGGCATAAGGGGCCGGAATCCGTAGAGATTCCGTCAGTGTCAGGGCATTTAGCTATATGTATCTGATCTGTTTTCTGTATCTGTTCTGTTCTGTACGAAATTATGATTATGATATGATATGATCCGTACGATTCTGATTTCTGATTCTGACTCTGTTGATTTGTTCTGTTCTGATATGATCTGTACGACTCTGATTCTGATTTGATATCTGTCCGTATAAGTTCTGATTTCCGATTCTGTTCCGATTTCTGATCTGATTTCTGTCTGATGAGTTTGGTTTTGATTTCTGAGAATTCAGATTGGTGGTTTGTTGCTTTGCTGAGCTGTTGAGCTCACCCTTGCTTTCTGGTGGTTTTCAGGTTCTGGGAAAGGCAAGGAAGTTCAGGATTAGTTTCAGAGTCTGATCAGTATAGGTACTTTTGTACTTTTTGATTTTTGTACAGTCATGGCTTTCCTGTTCTGTCTTTCTTTCTGTTGAAAGCCATGTACTATTCTGTAGATGATTATTTTTGATGTTTTTAGTAGCTCTGTTGTTCTGTGTGTTTCTGTTGAGTTAAGAATTTGGAAGATCAGTTCAGTAACCTAATCCAAAGCCAGATCCTGGATATGAAGCAAGTAAGTCTCTCGTCGCGATCCGGCTCGGGCGGGATCCGTCCCCGTCGGGTCGGGTCGTGACACCTAACGCGGTCCAATCCCTCGATGACGCGGATGGCTTGCCAGGCGACGACGCGACGGGATGTCCGGTGCCTTGATTCCTTCCCATGTGGGAAAAATTAAAACGGGTAGAAGTGTATGCGGGTCATCTTGGGTCAATTTCTGGTTACCAGGTTGACCTGGACCCGAACCATTTTTTAAATGGGTCGAAAATTGAAACCCAAGTCCAACCAGTTTGTTAAACTGGTCAACCCTAACCCGGATTTTTCGTGTATGGTTCATGTTGGGTTGTCGGGTCGTGTCAATAATTGACACCCCTAGGCACCACCATACAATAAAATACCAAAATTTTAAATTTCAAAGTCGTGGGTTGGGGTGTAAGTGAGCCTAGCTAGCTCGCAATTTAGCTTGAGCTCGACTCGTCAAATGAGCTTACGAGTCGAGCTTATCGAGCCATGTGCTGGAGCTTGAGCTAGGCTCACACAATCCTGCCAACTGCGCATGCACGTGCGAACCTCGCTGCTACCCGAGCTGCCCCCGGCCACCCGCTGCTGCCCACGCGCTCGCCCTCGTGCCTGCGCGCACCCGCCTGCCCGCGCTCCCGCTCTCGCACCCGTCCGCTCGCGTTCACGCCCGCATCCGAGTCGGGTCAAACCGACAACCAGCCGGGTCGGGTCCGAGTTCGGATTTCCGACACGTTTACCTTCCCGGGTCGGGTTAGGATCGACTCGTTTGAACCCGTGTCAGTTCCAGGTTCGACCTGAACCCGACCCGTTACCCGAAATTGACAGCCCTAGCTGCTGGTACACATATGATGGCCGAACGTTAGTGGTATGATAGTGGAGTTCTCTTTGATTTCAGGTCAAAGACTCTGCTCCCGTATCTTGTTATATGAAGCATGGGGGTATATTTATAGTTTTTTAGTAGAATTTAGGAAAATCTAGCCAAAATGTAACACTCTATTAAACACCCTTTTTATTTTAATTACAATTCTTTTTTTTTTTTTTAAATGTTTGAGTGCCTTGATAGTGTTGAAATTAACTATCATATGTTTTTTGTATTATATTATTGTCGAGATGATTGATTTAACTGTAAACATGCAAGATTTAGAGATCATTTGATTACTAAAATTTCTATTTCCTTATAAAATAAAATTTGACTTTTTCTTATTATAATAAATTTCTTATTATTTTTTTGTGCAATTCTCTTACTCTTTTCATCCAATTTTCTTAACATCATAAGCTCTATCTTCCTTTTTTTTTTAACTAATAATAATCATTCCCCAAATATTTGGTCAACCACACTCTTATTGGGCATCCTAAAATTCTTTTTTGTTTTTTAACCAAATTAAGGTCAAAATTTTATTGCCAAAAAAAGAAAAGGGAAATACAAACAAAGGCAAAAAAGGTTAGAAGACGAAAATACAAACCTCACCATACCACAACAAGCGACACAATGCCCCTAAAAAAATTAGAGAAAGAAATAATGCCGTGAAGCCAGACGGACTCAGCATCGCTACCCAGTTGCCGAGCTTAAACTATTCATTGGAGGCAGAGAATACAGCAGCAATAAGTCAGAAAATCAAACAAAGGCATAATTACATAATTAATAAATAATAGGTCAAACAAAACAATAACTATCTCTCCATATAAACTCCAAATAAACCAGCTCAAAATTCCTAAAAGTGCTAAATTTGAAAGTCTTTTCATGACAACTATCCCTAGCTAGGTTGGGATTGAGAAGAGAAAAATATTAATTATACAGCCCAAGTTTTTATTTAATTATACAACCAACCCTGTTAACTATATCTAATTTGTAGTTATTCTTTTACTGTTTAGCACTAATTAATTAATTAATTATCACAGAGTCTGTAGATTTAAACTAACTAAACAAGATAGGTGGCATGCACCAATAAGCTAAATTTATTTCTTTCTTCATACATAAACGACTTAACTTATTATGAAATAAATTTCTATCTTTAAAATAATAATAATAATAATCATCATTATCCTCTAAGGTTTGCTATTAATAAATATATTGTATGTAATAGGGCCTTTAAAGTACAATATCTTCTAAAATTGCCTAACATAATTTCATTTTTTGCAGTCACCATTAGATAATTTTGACTATTTGTTTAGCAAGTTGAAGTTATTACATCAAGCTGAAGAAGTTGATTATTTAGTAATATATTGCTTCAATAATTGTATTAATTTATAAGAAATTGTGTCATGCATGCATTGCTTAAGATTACAAACTAATAAAAAATACAAAAAATATTACTCTTATTTAAGGTATACTATCATAAACATAGTTTTATCCTTTAATTATTATCATTTTAATGAAACATAAAAAAAAAATCACAGCTTAATAATAGTACTTTTGAGATTTAAAGTTTTATTTGGAAAAACTTTTCGATTTCTTTTATAATAAGAAAATTAGTTAATAAAAATAACATGTATTTGGAAGATAACTTTTTCACCATTTTTTTAAATTTTTGTCTTCAAAAATTGCTTTTGCTAAAGCATTTTTAGAAAAGTAAAAACAAAAAAGCTTAAGCTGCCCCGAATAAAGCCTAAGACAACAATTATAGGATTTGTTAAGACCTTCGATAATATTTCTCGATTATTTTATTTCAATCAATTTATATAAACAATTTAAGGCTTTCAAATAGATAGTGGAAGCTTTCACCACAAATTTTTAAATATTTGGGCTTGTAATATCTATATAAACATAATGCAAATTATTCAACAACTCCACCCAAAAAAAGATTATATAAGCATGTATCTAATCAAATGTTTATGTTCCCTAGGGAAAAAAATAGTTGATGACATCCTTAGATGTTTGCTCTCCTGGTTGATATTGGAACTTATTGTAAAATAGAAGAAGATTAATGAAATGATAATTATTATGTTGCTTCACCTGATATTGATGAATAGTTGCAGCATTATTGTTGTGTGATATCATTACAAAGTTGAAATTCTAGCACATAAATTAGAGCAAGGGTGTGATTTTTTAGGTTACCAAGGTTGAGATGCACGGGAGGCTTTATTACATAACAATTTGACTTCTTTTGTAAATAAATAAAATAAATTTGTTGATGGCATCCTTAATTTAACTTATATATTGATAGAATATGATGTAAATGCAAAACATATATGGGAGTTGTGTTAAATTACTTAAATGGAAATTTTATAATATTTATATGATTTATGTATTTAAATTGTGAAAAAGCCAAATGGACTTTTTTTTTCAAAAAACAAAAACTTATATTAATGCTAAAAAAGAGTACAAGAGCAAAGAAATAAAAGTACAAGAGCAAACAAATCAGAAGCCTAGGAAATAAAAGAAAATACATGGGAAATTCAATCCTGTGGGCTCAGTATTCGCCTGAGACTACCAGCTTCCTAAAAACCACGCTCAGACCCACCCAAACCGAGCAGAGGATCTCCACCAAAGGTTGCCATGAAACGTGTCAACTGAGAAACGAGCCCCAGCCACATCATTGCCCGGCCAATAAAAAATAAAAGGTTGATTGATTTGAGAAGTGGACTTATGATTTAGGTTAAGGAAGTAAAAAGGTTGGAATATATTTTAAATAAGAGTTAACATGATAAAAATGATATTATTTAGATTTTGATCAGACACTACTCTTGCATTCAGTGTGATCAATAGAATTGATTTGAGAGCTTGTTTGGACTACCATCACAAATGATTATCACAATTTGATTGAAGGGTGGGTTATATAATGGATTGGAAGTAAAGTTACGAAATTCGCATGTAGATTAAAGTAGAAATTGCAACAACAACAAAAAATTCGTTATGAATTTTTCAAATTTACTTAACATATTATAGAGGCTCGGTTAATTCTGAAAGAATTAAAATTGAGTTCAGAATGTCAAAAAATAATTTTAGGTCTCTAAGGTTCCGTTTGGGACGACTTTTTTTATGCTTATTAAAATAGTTTTCTATTATTTTATCTAGTGGGAGTGTTTCCTTTGAGATGCACCTCATTAAGAGGTGCTGATTTACATTTTTGTATGTATTTTCTTTCTTGAAAACTCATTGAAGTTTTAGCTTATTTTGGCTCTATCTTCTAAAAGAGGCATGATGATTTCTTGTACAGGCGAAAATATTCTCCATTTGTAAGTTTTAATGCTTGCTCTATTATGAGTACTGAACTGCTCTATAGAAAAAGTTATGACCGGCACTTAAAAAATTTAATCTCTAAAGGAGGAACTTTTATTCGGTATGGTGAACGTACGCTCCTCTACGTTCGGCCACCAATATTTTAGCGCCACGTAGCATGAAGAAAAGTCGCCGACCCGACCCGCTGTTTTTTGGGTTCTCGCACGTGCGTTTTTTAAAATCTTTGACGAGCAGAACAACATCCCATCACCTTTTGGATATATTTCAAATACCTAGCAATACCGAGCAAATACCAAGTTGTACCTAGTTTTTTCTAGCAATACCGAGCAAATACCTAGCAATACCGAGCAAATCCCTAGCAATACCGAGCAAATACCTAGCAATACCGAGCAAATACTGAGTTGTACCGAGTTTTTTCTAGCAATATCGAACAAATACCTAGCAATACCGAGCAAATCCCTAGCAATACCGAGCAAATCCTGAGCAAATACTAAGTTGTACCGAGTTGTAAAAAACTCGGTACAACTCGGTATTTGCATGGTATTGGTCTTCACAGAGCGGTATTTCTCATTTTTGCGAAGCAATACCTAGCAAATACCGAGCAAATACCGAGCAATATCGAGAAAATCACGAACATAGCATTCCCGGGTTCCGCTCCGGGTCAAGTCGTCGGGCCGCGCGGTTTAGAGTAAGAGCACGTGGCGACATGTTATTGGTGGCCGAACTTAGCTCTACGTCCGGTCAGAGGATGTAATAATTGTTCCTAAAGGAGAGCTTTTGTCTTCCTTTTGAAGCTGATTTGATTTGTTATAATTTGAAAAAAAATTTACCTCCTTTTGAATATCAAAATTTCTCCCAAATTACGAAGTAAAAATTTGATGTAGTTGGTATAAGAGATGATGATGAATAAAATGCTTTAATTTATGGAGTTTAACTTTTAGCTTAATATTAATGTTTGTTGTTAATATTGATTATACTAAACACCAACATTGGCATTGAAGCCATTGTAATCTCTATAGCGGAGCTTTTGTCTTCATGGTGTGGTGTGGTTCTGTGATTTTTTTTTTTCAAGTTTTTTCTTGTTAGATCATGATATTCGTTCTTTTTACTATATTTTATTTTTTCTTATTTGTGTTCGCTGTGTGATTTTACTTACCCAATAGGGTGTAGCTTCGACATTCTTTAAATCTTTCTGATCTTTTGAATCTCAAGCCAAGTGTCTAAAGTCATATTCGTAAAAAGAGTGAGGGTCTATTTATAGATTTTTGATAGACACATTACCCGTTAATACAATCGAATATGAAACACTTCATCATACAACTTGTATTAAATATCCTAATCATAGGTCATTCTTTCAACATTTAAGTGCATTAATAATGTTAGAATTAGACTAAGCATACAAGATTTAGAGATTATTTGGTCCTTCAATTAGCATGCCTAAGTTTCCTATTGTGCTTTAAATGCTTGATCAAGCTCATTCAAACTCAAATTGGATCATATTTAATGTCATTAGATTTGTCAAATTGAGACGTTTAGTTCGATTATAAAATTGCTAAAATCAAAGTTCGATTGGTCCTAAAATTGATTCCATTATGAAACTTAGGCTTCTGTTCCATTTAGAAAATCCTTGCAAAAAACAAAAAATTCTTTGAGGTTAAAATATTCTTATACTATTATAGTGATCTAGAATATTTAAGTTATTGACATCTTGCTATATTTTATTGAATATGTTCACTTCAAAAGACATTGCTACACAAAACATACACACTATCATAAATGTCTAAATTATTATATTCAAATTTGCTTGTAGAACCTTACAAGTATTAGATGAGCACATGAGAATTTGGTGCATGAAAAAAGAATAGAAAGGATTAAGAAGATTTGAGAGAAAAGCTAAGAAAATCATGGTCTCAAGTATACTCTAGTGGATTAATAATGATAAAACATATATATATATTTCTCCTATTTTCTATAGGGATATGTGGGCTACACGAAAAGCATCTGAAAAGATAGGAAGTACATCATTAGTTAATCTAGGGCACATGTTGTTTCATGATAGTTATCCACATAGTTCTCCATTTCTAGCTCAGTCCTCATTTTCAAGGACAAAGTCCCTTGAGTAGGTTTTTATAATCAAGTTGGTATGGCCAGTCCTATAGGTGTGGTAGTGAGTCTCTAGGGACAATTTTTAGGTTGTTATGTGCGAAAAGTGAATCCTTTCAAGTTATGATGTGCCTGAGTTGAGTGATGATTGAGATTAGAGTATCATACTCTTCATCTCTTGAGACGCTTATTCCCTTTAGTCATGTTAGATTATTAGTGTCATCTTATTGATTTGAGCAAGGTCGAGTAGCTTTGGGAGGACGATATCCTTTGAGGAGAAGAGTCCTTTAAGAGCCTGATTGGATATGTATGAATTCCTTGTAGCTTATATAAGGGATGAATTTTTGACTTGACAAACTTGATTGAGTCATGTTCCTCAATTGGCGAGTGCTCATGGAGAGTGAGGTAAGTGCTTTGACCGAACTATTGTCACTAGAACCTATATGATCGAAATTATTCTATTCGATCCGGCTAGATACTTGGGAAAGACCTATAAGAGAATGTAATGTAAAAGCATATATTTAGTTCATCAATTCACTTGACCCACTGAAAGGCAAGTTGGGAAAATTATAAATAAATTAATGACAATCATTTATTATTGCTACCAAACGGTAAAAATGAAAATGAAGTATAATTTATTGCCCTATTTTACAGTAGTCTCAAGCATTATGCAGATTCGTCATCACTGATCAACACCACCCTTCAATAGATGCTAACATCTCATACTCTCGTCAAGATCTAGCTTTATTGTTGGGTTTTAACTATCTGCTTGTGGGCATTTGAATTTTATAATCCTTAAAATGAGAATCAGTCAATTATTCTCAACTTAATCCTATCTTTTTCAATCTTAAGGAAGAGAAGATTTTTGTATCTCCTATTATAAAGTAAAATTTTACAATTGAGCTAGACCCATTGATTTTTCCCTTTTCGAAATTTCTACATAAAAAATCTCTAGATTCCTACAACTTTTTCTTTGCATACCAAAATTTTTTTCCAAAGCTTAAGACATAATAAATAAATTCTGTCGCCGTAAATTTTATAACACGTAATAATAATATAAATTTTTTATATACAATATTAAGCTCAAAATAAATTTAATTACTTTTAAACTCATTTTAATATAATTTATACTAGCATATCTTCACATAATTTATTTTCCAATTATTACCTTAAACCAATTATTGGAGTTTAGATCGGGTTGGGTCGTCGGGCTGCGTGGTAAGTGAGAAAAAAACGTGCTAAATAGAAATGGTGTCGTCGGGTCACACGTGACTCGATTTTAATGGATTTCAGATGTTAAGAGCTACGTCCGACGTCTGCACCGAATAAAAATCCCTCAAGGATTGTCTTCTCAGAGCTTTATTTTTCATATATCAATCATAATTTTATTTCACTTTTACTTTATGATTACTTTATCACTATTTTTGATTAAATTTTATGAAAAAAAAAATTCTTTTTATAAAATATCTAAGCCGTTTTTCCACAGCTACTTTAAAACTTTCTTCTTCTTCTTCTTACACGGCTCACTTTGATCTGTTGGTTGGAAGCTTAAGTTACTAAGAGGTCGTAAATTTAAGTCTTGTGCATGCCGCATATATGAATCTGATTTAATTGACCAAAATGTCCCAACTTTTTTTTTTTTCTTCTAATCCATCCATTTGCAGTGCTCGGAATCTCAGTGGATGAATTAAAAATAATATGTCTTTTCTCAGCCTTTCAGGAACAATTTTATATAACAAAATATATATTCTGGGCAACTACAAATTGAATTTGTTTGTGCATGAATAGAAAAAATGAACTTCTGTAAAGAATGATATTGACAAGGGTAGAAAAAAAAAATTTATTCGTCCTAACCCTAACTATTTTTACAAATTATTCAATCAAATATTCTGAGCCAATTATTGCAGTTGCAACCCTGTGGAGGGCATTGTGGTGCAGGTTGCAGCATGGGGATATCTTGCTTTGTTAATTGTCCTTTTATTCTTAAATACTTTTCATCAGATTTTTCATGATGTGGGATATTATATATATATAAATTAAGAAACTCTAATTTTTCTAATATATTTGATTAAAGAATTATATAAATTGTGCTCATCCCTAAGTTTTAAACAACTTGTTGGTAGGGGTGTCAATTTCGGGTCACGGGTCGGGTTCGGGTCGAATCCGAAACTGATCCGGCACTATTCGGGTCAACCCGAACCCGACCCATTTTTTAAAACGGGTCAGTTTTCGTGACCCGAACCCGACCCGCTTCGGGTCCGGGTCAACCCGACACGACCCGAATGACCCGTTTCCAACAAGAAAATGGCTAATTTTCGGGTCAAAAACGGGTCAATCGCGTCTTTTCGGGTTAAAAACGGGTCAAAATCGGGTCAATCTCGGGTTGCCGGGTCAAAATTAGGTCAATTTCAGGTCAAAGGGTTAACCCGAACCCGACCCGACCCGATTTTTGAAACGGATCGAAATGCTTAACCCGAACACGACCCGTTTCGGGTTCGGGTTGACCCTAACCCGAAATTTTCGGGTTGGATTCGGATCGGATTTTCGGGTCGTGTCAAATATTGACACCCCTACTTGTTGGCATAGCCTGCATTGATAGTTGAATGATGTGAATGTTCGATCAATAGTTTATTTTGTAAAGTTATCATTCCTGCGGTGATCATTTTATAAATAGAAGATGTTAAGGCTAACTAATAGGTCATACTCATCAAATTGAGATTAGTTCTTAGTTTATAGTCGCCTTCTTGAGGTGTATTCTTTTGTAGATTGATTTAGGTTAGCTTGAACTAAATTACCTAGATATTTTGATGTACAATATATGCTATTCAATTTTTATAATATTTTTTTATTTATAAAATTGAACATATATGATAGACTCCTGGTTTTAAAAAAATATTATGAAATTTAAAGATATTATATATATTCCTGATTTTTCTCAGAGGAGATTGAAACCACCTCCGCCCTTTCTGAAATTTTAAATTTCTAGGTTATTAGTTGACCTATAAGTTTGAGAATTCATAAACATGAAGCTTGTTATATTATCAATAAGTTTTCTTGAACGAGCATGAATCTTAAGGCAAAATTGAGTTGTAAGCTTCTACAATTAAATCTGGAACCAACCGAACTATGATTTTAGCAAACTTATAGTCAAACTGAAAGTCTTGAAAATACGAACCCAACAATTATACTCAATCCGAGCCTGAATGGGTCCAAATCAAATACTCAAAGAACTTTTGGAAGGTTCAAATCATAATTTGGATTACCAAACGAATTCTAAATGTCACGTGCATATAGTCGAATCGAGCGGCTCGACGAGATGAATCCTACGAGCCCAAAATCATTGAATTTTGATATCATTAAGGCATTGAAATGACCAGTAAATAGTCCACGATTAAGGGGATTCATATCGTGCGTCCATTCAAACCACTCCCATTTTAACATTGATCCTTCACATATTTACAAGTCATGCTACTCTAAAAAATTATAAATAGCCCCAATTCTTCTCATAACAGGGGAGGAAGTAGAAGGAAGAGAAGGGAGGAATTTGAGAGCCCTCTTACCACCGACCACTGCCGAAGTTCTTCCCGACCACTGTCAGACTTCATCCCTTTCGTCGACCACCACCAGAGATCTTCATAACTTTTGCTCGTTCCTTGACAACTATCGTAATTCTTCCTGACTTTCTCCCGTTCGTCGACCACCGCCAGAGTTTCTTTTACCCGTTCGTCAACCACTACCAGAGTTCTTCCTGACTTCCGCCCGTTCATCGACCACCATCAGAGTTCTTCATGACATCCACATATTTGTCGACTACCTCCAAAGTTCTTCCCAACTTCTGCTCGTTCGTCGACCACTACAGGAGTTCTTCCTGACTTTCGCCCATACGTTGACCACTGATGAAGTTCTTCCCTTCTTCCGACCGTTCAACGACCACCGTCAAAGTTCTTCCTGACTTCCTCCCATTCTTCAACCATCGGCGGAGTTCTTCCCGACTTTCGCCCATTCGTCAACCACCGTCAAAGTTCTTCCCCGCCACCGCCGAACTTCCTCCTGTTCGTCAACCACCGTGAAGTTCTTCTCGCCCATAGTCAGCCTTTCTTTATTTCGTCGACCACCGCCGGAGTTCTTCCTAACTTCTGCCCATTCATTGACCAATGTTGGAGTTCTTTCTGACTTTTGCCAGCTCGTTGATCACCGTCGTAGTTCTTCCTAACTTTCGCCCTTTTGTTGACCACCGCCAGATTTTTTCTCAACTTCAGCCCTTTCGTCGATCACCGTTGTAGTTCCTTCATATTGTCATCGCCCACCGACTATAGTCTTTTCGACCTCCTTCACCAAACTACATCTCTCTTGACCTCCGTCGCCATACTACAGTCCTTTCGACCTCCATCGTCGGACAACGATATTTTTGACCACTGTGACCCGCCGACTGCAATCTTTTTGTCTTTCAATGTCATATTATGGGCCTTCAGACCTTCGTCATCTAACAACGATCTTTCTGACCTCCGTCGTTCACAAATTACGATCCTTCCAACCATCGTTACTTGACTATGGTCTTTTCAACTTTCGTCGCCCGTTTACTATGGTCTTGCCAGCCAAACAAACAAGTCGATGCTAACTCTTTTCCACCACATAATACACTCTTTATCATGTATAATTGTTACATAAAATTAAAGCCTTCCCCCTAAGGAAGTGTCTAAGTTGAAATCGACTGCAAACACTAGTGGATTTATTCAAATTAGACCACAACCCGTAGATTTCTCCCTTTTTAGGGGGTTTCACGTAAAATTCTGATGTCTTTTATGAACGTTTCACTTACTTATTTATCTATTTGTGTATTGAATCTTCGAACAAAGATAAGATGATAAACTACGGATCATCAATTGCCCATTTATATATAAGTACATTTTTCCATTACCTACAATCAAATGGGCGGAGCCTGGTTCTTTTTTGAGGGTGAGAAAAATAAAATTGTGAAATGAATAATCGTATGTATGAAATATAAAAAAAAATTCTTAGAATTTGGGCAAATGCATTTATTGAAGGTGAGAAAAATAATTTAAATATTTATTTTTAATAAAAAAATTTATGGATCATCAATTGTACATCTTGAGCTCTTTCTAATTCAACCCTTGCGTGTGAGCAACTACTTAGTCTTTGTTTAGGACGACTTTCTTATTGCTTCTTAAAACATCTTTTTAATATAAAAATTAAAATCTTTTTATTAAAAAACTGCTTTTAGAAGCAGTAAAAAAGCCGTCACAAATGAAGCCTCAGTCCCTAAAATCCAACAAAACATTTTCAAATCTTATATAAATAAAGGATCAAATATTCTCTTTCTATAACACGCAAACGATCTCTCACTCGCGTCATTAAAACTAATACCAAATAAATACAGTTTAATAGCACAAATAATTGCATTAAAAAAAAACAATCGCAAAATTGGCTTTAGTGACATAGGATGGTGTATGGTGGGCCGTGGGCGGGCGGGGGACTCCCACCCAATTCAACGAAAGGAAAAAAGAATGGAAAACTACAAAAGAGACGTCGCAGTCAACCCGCCTCCCGCACCTTCTTCATACGTAGGTCCCGCGTGCTCGTTCCTCCGTTTGTGCCGTGGCGTCCCCACGGCGGGTGCAAAAGGCTGGTGCAGATAGAACCGGCCCACCCCACCCAAATCATTCCCGCATGCGAAACACCAGTCGAAGCTCCACAACCATCCGAACCAAGTAAACGCTTTATCGGCCATTCAAATAAGTGCTCGCATAGAATTAATCCTAATTCCCCCATACATACGCGGAGACTTTGCCCTGCCCGGCCCAGCCCGGCCCGCATTACTTACAGCGAATGGAAGGCACCGGCGCTGGGCCCGCCGATAATAATGCCAAGACTGCAAAGCAGCGTGAGGGCTTAAATGCTTAACATATGCCTAATTAGAATTTTTTTTTAATATAGATAAAATCAATCCAGCCGTTTAAAATTGCTTAACCGGTGCGATAGAGTTAATTGTACGATACAAGTACCTTCTAATTAAAGTATGTCCGAACCCAAGTAATATATATTTATATGAATAAAAAATGATTAAAATTTGGCAAATATAAAAATAATTAGCATTATTTAAAATTAAGTTAAGAGTTGCGGAAATGACAATGCACAGATGGATGAATGTGTTCACTCTTAGAGGCAAAATGCGAAAAGAATGTATAAGTAATAAGGATGAAGTAGCTCCAGTGGTATATAAATATAGAGAGAGTCATCATAGATGATTTGGAGACAAAAAGCTAACCTCCCCATGACTAGGTTAGGAGAATAGATGTATTAGACGATCTATGCTAAGAAAGTTAAAAGTAAACCTAGAAAGTTTTGATTAGAAAATATTAGTGTTTCGACATGGAGTATTCACGACGATAGAGGAATATATAATTTAATGTCTTAGCATTGTATGAAGATCTAGCACACAAACAGATAAGAGAGAAAGTGTAGCGTTCATAAGAGACATCAGAGTTTTCATGTGAAAACCCCTAAAAAGAAGGAAAAACCATGGGGGTCTGGTTCAGTTTGAATGAATCCACTAGTATTTACAGTCGATTACAAATGAGTCCCTTCCTTGGGAGAAGGCCTTAGCTTGATGTACATTTTATAGAGTACATTACATGATGTGAATAGAAAGAGTCACTATTGATGTGTTCGTTTGGTCGGGAGGACCATAGTCTGGTGACAAAGGTTAGAAGAATAGTAGTCAGCGGGCGACGGAGGTCTTAAAGATCGTTGTCTAGCGACGGAGGTCGGAAAGACTGTAGTCTGCTGGCGACGTAAGTCAGAGACCGTAGTTGGTGGACGACGGTGGTCAGAAAAACTATAGTCGGCGGGCGATCTAAATCAGGAGGATCGTAGTCGACGGGCGACGGGGGTCAGAAAGACTGTTGTCGGCGGGCGACGGAGGTCAAAAAGACTGTAGTCGGCAGACGACGTAAGTCAGGAGGACCGTAGTCGACTGTCGACGGAGGTCAGAAAGACTATAGTCAGCGGGTGACGTAAGTCAGGAGGACCATAGTTGGTGGGCGACGGAGGTTGGAAAGACTGTAGTTGACGGGCGACGTAGGTTAGGAGGACCGTAGTCGGCTGGCGATGGAGGTCGGAAGGATTGTTGTCTGACTACGAAGGTCAGAAGGAAGGCGTCAGGTAGAAGTCTAACAATGAAAAGAAATTCATCTTCAGATAGACGTCCAGCGAAAGTCCGATAATCGGTAGAAGTCCGACGTCGGGTAGAAACTTGGTGATGAGTGAAGGTCAGGTGTCGGGCAAAAATCCGACGTATGTTGGTGACCGAGGAGAACTTCGATATCACTTGGGTGGAGTTTTGGTGTCAGGGGGAAACTCTGTCGTTATTTGGGCAGAATTTCAGTGTCCCGAGGAAGTCGGGCAGAATTCTGGCGTCCCATGGAAGTTGGGCAGAATTTTGGTGTCCCGTGGAAGTCGGGCAGAATTCTGGCGTCCCATGGAAGTTGGGCAGAATTTTGGTGTCCCGTGAAAGTCAGACAAAATTCCGACGTCAGAATATGGAGTGGTTCGAGGAGTCTATTCCCTCTTATTCTTCTCTTCTCCTCTTCTTCTTGCTTCGGTCCCCTCTCAAGAGAAATGAGGAGTCTATTTATAGATTTTCTGGAGTGGCATGGCCCGTAAATATATGAGAGATTAGGGGCAAATATGGAGTGGTTCGGATGAACGGTCGATATTAAATCCTTTGATCGTAAACTGTTGTCAGATATTTGAAGGTCTTAATGACTTTAGAATTTGGCGATCTTGGGCTTGTTGGATTCGTCTCGATTCGACCATAAGCTCGTCAAGTTCGGAGACCGTTTGATAACTCAAATTGTGGTACGCACTTTCCAACAGCGCTTCGGGTCCTTGATTTGGACTCTTTGGGCTCGGATTGAGTTGAATTTGGCGTCGTTGGGTTCGTATTTCCGAGATGCTCAGTTTGATTGTAAGTTTGCTGAAATCGGAGTTCAGATGATCCTGCATTTAATTTTTAAAATTTCCGACTTTATTTTTACCTTGAGATTCGTGCCCGATCAAGATAATTTTCCGATGACATATCAAACATAATTTTGAATATAGTAAACTTGCTTTTTTATTATTTAATTTTTAAATGTTTTTAATTCAAAAAATTTTATGTTATTTAAAATAATTATGTTTTTTAATATTTTGTACTACCTTTAATTTATTAAATAATTATTAGGGAACTGAAAAATTATCTTGTAATCATTTTTAATCATATTTAAACGGATTGAATTTTAAATTTTTAATATTTTTTTCTATTGTTTTAAAATTTGTTTGCTACAGCTTTCTATGAACAATTTTTAAATTAATTTTTTTAAATAAAATTAATGATAAAAAGTTATGTCAAAGGAAATCTTAATAAGCTGTTCGATTTCAGCAGGGCTAACGGGTCAGGCGGGCCGGGACGAGCCTGCTGGCGGGCGGGCAGGCCAGGAGGACGACCGACACGTCAGACGGTAAATTTCCAGTACGCGAATGGGGCCCGCTTTGCAGCTATATAAGGCGGCAAATGGAGATCGACTACGAATTGCAAATTTTTCCTTCCTCTGTTTCCTTTCCATTGTCGTCGTCTTAGCCTCCTTCTCTTCCAGCTCTATGACAGAGAGGGTTTGTCAGTTCCAGTAATCTTGACTCTAGGGTTTCAATTTCTATCTCGTTGTCCCGCTCGCTCTCTCATTAGGTTTTGAGGACTCTGCTTAGTATAACGTGGAGGAGGAAGAGGAGGCGGCATGGGAGGGAAAACGGCTTAAGCCTTGAAGGAATCAAATGAGACTGTTGATCTGGTAAGGAAAACTGATTTTGATCGGTATATGTTTGTGTTTTTTATTGCATATCTTATTTTTAGGTTAAATTGTTATTCGAATGCCTGAATGCGATCATTTGAGATTTTTTTATTGGCTGAGGGAAGATAATAGTAATACTTAAGTGTGGGTTTTCTCCTTGCTAGCTCTGATTGTGAATTGAACTCTGTTTCCACTTTTTTATTTTAAATTCTGTAAGCTGACTAGAATTATTCATCATGTCTCCTGTGATATTTTATTATATTGCTTTTTTTCGGTTGATTGAAAGGAAAAAAAAGACCGGGAAAGGGGAAATAGAGCATCCCATACGACTTTCAGATTTAAAAAGAGAGCCATTCTTTACTTCTGTATCGCTTCGAAGCCTGTGCTGTGCTGCTTTGGAATGATCGCGATGCGTATTTTCCATTTTTCTGTTTATTTTGGCCGACTTAATTTCGAAAATTTAGGGATTAGCTTCAGTGCAGCGAAGCATTTTCCTTTAATTTTGGAAGAAGATTTTTCTCTTTGTTCCCTTTCTTT